>JAPDSC010089503.1:0-13374 GCA_026290005.1 Latrodectus geometricus | reverse complement strand
TATATATATATATATATATATATATATTGTATATACTTTAAATCACTTGAGTTCAAAAGTTCATTAACTTCTGTTTGCCATAAAATTTAAAAAAGGAATAAAAAATTATTATTAATGTTAATCTTAAATGTTAAGGCAAAATGCACAAGACATTTGAAACTAACTTGATTTAAAATCTCATCATTTAATTTTCCTAATTATTAATGATTTTCACCATTATTAATTTTTGAAATCTTCACTTTCCATTTAATGAACAAATGTATATTCTCAAAATTATAAAAAAATATGTTTAATGAGTACATTTTTGGTTAAAAGTTAATTATTATTATGAACATTATAAGCATTTAAAAATAGAACTTCTTTCAAAACAAATAACTTATAAAGAAAAGGTTGAAACTTTTTTGAACAGATATATAGTTTTCTCTTAACTAAGTACACTTTCAAATTTATTGATTGTTAAGATCATTTTTTAAATACAGTAATTACTGAAAGAATTGTAATTTTCAGCTTTTTATCAAAACTGATTATGTTAGGATATTATAAACACACACACACATATATATAAGTGTGTGTGAGAGAGAGATATTTTTAAAAGAAATAACAATTTATGTAACAGGAATTTTAAATTTATATAATATAATTTCAACTTTATTTTATAGAACACATTAATTAAATTAGAAAAATGCATACAATTTCTGTTACAAAAATATTTTATTTTTGATATAAAAATTTTAATGACGTATTCTAAACATTCGCGTCGTAATTATGTACATGTATACACACGTATATTTAGATTTTAGCATTTAACTTGAATTTCATCTTAATAATATTGTCAAATAGATCACAGGAATATATGTTTAGAAGGAATTTGCAAATGTATGAATGGTAATATTCATAAAAACCATTATGCACTTTCTAAATTACACGTTGTAGTTATAAAATACCTTTTCAAATAATTTCCCTATAAGCTCTTTAAAAACGATTCCCTTAAATACACTGATGGCCCCCCAAATTCCATTACCAAGAAAGACAAGGGATATCAAAACAAAATTTATTTTGTAGATAATATGTTGACCAAGTATCAAATGATTAAATTTATAGATTTCTGTGATTTGTGATTCCTGCCAAAATCAGTAGCCAGCGTAGCTGCCAATGTGTGAGATCACCGCCACCACATGCCTCGGCATTGTTTCAATGAGAATATGGATGTGTTTTTGGGGTACAACAGAACAAACAGATTCAACACGTTGCCATAGTTCTGATGGTTATAAGTAGGATATAATCAGGCAGATGGTAGCTGGGAATATAATCTGTATCAGCCATGAGCAAACATGTTTTCAATTGGTGAAAGATCCGGACATCGAGCCGGCCAGAGAAGCATTTCAGTCTGGCGATTGATGAAAAATCCTTGGAGTGCTACGTGTGTCAGCGCATTATCCTGTAGAAATATGGCAACGGGCAAGCCCTGAATATAAAGAAGAATCCAGATTACCCACAATTGTTAGAGATCACCGCTAAGGCAAGACTCGGCTTTGGTTCAAAAGATACTTTGGATATGTTCTTGGTGTACAGCAGACCAAACAGCTTTCACACATTGCAAAAGTTAATCTGTTGTGATAGTTAGGCATATAATCTGGGCCAATCGTTGAGCAATCATGGACTACATGTTTTATATCGGTGAAAGATCCAGAGAGCAAGCCGGCCAGGGAATCAATTCAATCTGGCGATTGACAAAGAACTGTTGAACAATGCCTGTCCCGTGTGGTCGCGCATTACCCAATTGAAATATAGCTGTGTCCAAGCCCTTAAATTAAGGAAGGATAACTGCCTCCAATTCCTCAGAAATGTAGCACTGGCTGTATGAAATACTGGCAATGCGTACTAGAGGAGTGCGAGAGTGATATCCAATACTGTGCCATACTATAATACCTGGTGTAGGATCAGTGTGATGCTGCATAACGCAGCTTAAGCATCTTCTCTCCAGTTGTATCAAGACTCGAATTCATCGTACTATCGTACTAGCAATAGACGTCTTGCCGTGGTGTTGCAGACTAAAGCGTGACTCGTCAGTAAAGACAATTTAATTCAATTCTGTAGTCCACATCCTTCTTTCATCTTATCATTTTGACAGAGACGTTTGTGGTTCTGAGTCAAAGGTAAACGTCTTGCCGACAGACTACTCTGCAATAAAATGGCATCAAAGTGTACGCACAGACAATGGATTATGTGTTACAGAATCCCTGTGCTGTGTTTGCATTGCTCATAATTTGCCTATCATCACGTGAAGTGGTGCCTATCATCACGTGAGGTGGATGTGATCGAATTTGTCGGTCCATCATACACTCCTGCATCCAAAGATCACATGCCCGCATTACAATTGTTTTGTTTTGTTCAACACGACTACTGATTCCCCTGAAAGATAACCCATAATCTCGGTAGGCCACTATCCTTCCTCTGTCGAAATCAGATACTTTATCAAAAAATGATCGCTATTTTTTTACGAGGTATAATTCAGAAGAAAATCGCAATTGCTGAACTTAGAATCGTCAAATTCTCCAAGCCTTAAATAGTGCTTTGAAGTGGCACCACAGGCGCTCATAATGTGCGTCTGCCCTGAAATTATAATCATTTGCATATCTCACCTCCAGTGATGTATGTTTTTAACTTCATGTTATTTACATTTTTCTTTAGGGTGTTGTTTTTACAGAGGTCAGAAGAAAACGTTTATTTAAATTCACATTATCATTAACATCATAATTATACAGAAAATAACATTTAGAATTTATTAAAATAGAGCTTCTAATGTGTTAACTATATTAAATAAAATCCCATTTTTAATTAAATAATGTTTTTAGATATTATGTAACAAACTGGTTTTCGTCTGAATAAAGGATTTCTAAATCCCGAATGATCATCAGTTATATCTTTCCAAACAAATACTCAAATATTTAAATAAGACTCAGAAGACAACTTCTCTTGAAAGTTTAAAGAAAGGGGAAATAAACTAGACTATTCAATTTAACATGGACTAGTCTTTCGATGGTTTAAATGTTACAAATAGTTATTCACATGGGATTTTGAATTTGAAAATTAAATAAAGAAAAAAATATTATTTATATAATCTAATTAATTTGTTTTGTGTAGGATAGAGCCGGATATGGAGTACAAAGAAAATTATAAATAACTTTTTCCCATAAGACGTGACCAATTAAGTCAATAAAAAATTCCTTATAACAAGTACAGTTATTTACTATTTTATTTAAAGAAAAATATATAAAGTGTAATTCCATATTTAATTTGTAAAAATTAACATCACGTTTATCTTTTTTTTTCATCTTTTTATTATTTTATTTTATGTGACTTATATTTTTATGAATGTATTGTTAATGACTGATATTCTAAGTTAATGTCTAGAGACATATATGTAACATAATTAAAAATAAAAAAAAACATAAAGATTTTTATGTTTGTAGTGTATTATAAATTACCATGTAAAATGTTTCAAAATATTTTCCCAAGGCATTTATAGAAATATTGGTTTTTATACTTCAATATCACATTGTCAACAAACTACATTTTTTCACTACATAAAGATTTAAAATTTTAATCTTTTGAAATTTTAGAAATTTAATTGTTTTATGTTGGTTTTCACTGTTTTTTTCTCTTTTTTTGTGATTTAAAATGTGTTTGTGAGTGGTAAGATGTTGATAGTTTAAATTACTTTTAGCCATATGTAACAACAACAATTTTCAATTTCTTGTAAAAGATTGAAATTTTGAAGAAATGCATAATGTTTTTTTTTAAAAATTTGAAGAATTGAATTTTCAAGAAATGTGATGCTTATATATTTGTTCCATACTTTTTCACATCTATGTATCCATACGGTTTTACATCTAATGCGTTTTCACGAAATTAAAATTTATTCACACATACATACATATACAAACATATAAAGATGTAAAAAATGTGTGTGAATATTCATATTTATTATATATATATATATATAACGAAAAATGCAAGTAACCTATATTTTAAAGTGCTTTACTTAGCAATTCATTAAGGAGATTAAGGAGAGCAAAGTCTCTCTTGATTTAACAAATGATTGAAAAATAGGAAGCCATGGCAAACCTAACTCATTATATAAAAAACATTCTTTTCGTCACAATATTTTACAGTCAAGAAATATAGATGAACGGTTTTTTAAGAATAAAGTTTTCATTTACAAATAGTCACTTCTTTATAGATGGATGTTGATGAAATGTAATATTACATTTTATAATTTTAACATTGTAAAATGTTAATGAATATTCGCGCATACTAAAATTTTGTTGCATGCTGGTCATTACATGCATACAAAAATTCTAACTTTTTCAATTACTTTATTCCTTGTATTGTATTTTCTATTACTCAAAGAAATGAATTAGTTCAAAAACAAAACTTCTGTGTTTTAACTTCAATATAAACTTGAAATTCGAAAAGACTCGAAATTCACGATTTACATAAATTGTCTACCAATTTTTATGATATAAACTCATTTCGAATGTAACTATGGGATAGGTATACATAAATACATAAGGAATATTGAGGAAGAAGATGCTTTATTTTTTTAATGTCTTTCATTATTTGTTTCAGCCTATTAATATCTAAAAAATATTATTTGTGTCTAAATTCTTTTTTTATCTATAAGATTTTTCAAGTTAAATAACAAATTATTTTATTCCTCTTAATCATTTGATATGTCTGAATCTATATGAATTTTAACTTTTTTTTAAACAAATAAATCTGCACTTTATTTCACCATATAATATCTCTGATTCATTTTAAGGTTTTTGAAAAATCAAGAAATATTAGCTTATAAACTTGTACAGTCACATTTTGATTTTTATTTGAATAAAAAAATTTGTCAATAAAATTCTTATAAATTAAATAAAAGATTTTATAATAAAATTATATTAAATATTATTCCCTTATAAATGCAACTCTAAGATTCAAAATATAAATTTTCAATTATATTTAAATGAATATTTTAAATCAAAAATTTGAGTTACTAATTATTTAGGGATTTATGAAATATTATTTTGCACTTTATGAATTAATCTGAACCCGTAAAACACACTAACTCACATTAATTAAAAAATTTTCATCTTGAAATACCATGTATGAAAACACACCATTGTTTTTAAGCGTAAAAATTAGAGTACAATTTATAAAGTTTTGATGTATATTTTATGTAAAAACCCTTTTCATTTAAATCTAGAATGTCTGGTCATACAGTTAAAATATTATTGCAGTCAGTCCCTTCAAGGATTTCAAAATATTTGACAGAAAACGCTTAAACACGTGTTCCTCTGTCAATGAACTCCAAAGTTAAAGTTCAGGAGCTTTGACTAGACACAATGTAACAAAAACATCAATTTTCTGTCTACACGAAATCACATATATGTGATTCTATCTAGTAAATGATGATTAGTCTCATTCATATCAAATCTTAATGCAATACAATATTATCGAAATTCTATACTTGGACAAATATCGAACACATTCATTGGTACATTGTGTTGAAATCAGAATGATTTCATAAATATAATTATTTCATTATAATATAATATAAATATTTCATTATAACATATTTATTTTTAATAAAAAAATTATGGTATCCAATATCTTAATAATAGAAAATAGTTATATTATTGTATTAGTTCCTTTCCAAATTTAAGTTTTTCCTTAAAAGTAAATAATTACAAATACGTATCTAAAGTATTATTTGATATTTGATAAGTATTTTTAAAATATGTTGTAAACCAATAAAAATGAACTATAAATGCTTATGATACTTCAGACAGTTTATAGTTGAAAATGAAAAACGCAAGGAACTATAATCATTATTATAGATAACATTTTTATTTAAAACACAGAAAATTAATCATAAATAATTAAATCGATTAAATATTCAAGTAATATACAATTCTTTTTTTTTACTTACATTATGAAACATAATCTTATTAATAATAAATGACCGTATTTTAAAACTAAACGAATTACATATTGCTTGAGAATAGAATTTATAAAAAATCAATCAATAAAAGAAGGTAGCAGAACTTTATGAGTTTATGATTATAAAATTTAGGAATTTAAATAAATTATATTTTAATTGAAATTTATTTTTTATCTGTAAGTAAGCAATTTTATTATTAATGTATTTAGAACATCCCCTGCCAAATATTTTTTAAAAGATGTGCGCTTAACGAGTTTTTCATCATTTATTCTCATCAGATATATTTTATATACACAACTGTCTAACAGCAATTGATAAGAATCAAACATGCAATTATAAAATAAGTTTCTAAATCGAAAAAAATATATTCCAATAACACTGTTGTATGTAAGTAATTATAATCTCAAATTAAATTTTAAAAAATTTGAAACTTTTCTCAAATTAAATCGTAAAATAATATGTACTATTTAAAATATAGTTCAATATACATTAGATACAGCAAGGAAGATGTCAGACAGGATTTTAAATAGTATCTAGTGGTTAAAATGCTAAAAAATAGCTTTTAGATTAATTGATTCACAAAATGACAATGATTCGTTTGAGTCTTTCAAAAGTATATAATTACACTTAAATTGTAAATGCAAGTCGTTTTAAAATACGTACAATATCTGTGGTATTTATATCTTTTCAAATTAAAATAAAATATTATTTTGCTAGAGAATTGATGCATAAATGTACGTTTTATGGAACAAAAAAAAGTTGGTGCAAACTATTCTCATACACCCCTATAGAATCCTTTAAATCACAATTTTTAGTTTTTCCATAAATATTTTATTTAAAATAAACATTTTTTTAGATAAATGTCTGAAAAGGTGAATTATTGCTTTAGATAATAAAAAATGTTGATGCAGTCATTAAGTATAAAATATCAAACAACACCGCAAAATGTCTTACAATTGTCGTTGAAATATATTTAAAAACTGGATAAATATTAATTATTTTAAACTGATGACAAATGAGTACATTTTTAAGACTGTGAAGTTAGAGTACATCTTTCACAAGAAATACGTATTGTGTAATCTGTTGATAATCAAAACACAAATATATATTATGCAAATATTAATATTCCTAAAAATAAAATTAGAGTTGAAAATAAATATTGATGAATATAATTAAATGAGGCACCCAATTCAAGTAACACAACTTAGTGCATTTGACCAATAAGTTTAAGAGTCATATTCCAGAGCTGTAAATGAAATGAATAATTTACTTACAAATTGAAATAACAAAATCTGAGAAAACAGAATTTAGATCATTTTATCATTTAGATCATTGCATTTAAATCAGTGTGTGACATTCAAATTGATTAAAATTTATTAACAAAACCATAACGAAATTGAGTGATATGATACTTTATCTTATTTATAAAAACTACATTGAAAAATATAAAGAAAGTATTTCATTTTTGTGAAGATAATTAAATTTTTTTAAGCATATCAGCAAGATTTATTAATGTTTTAATTAAAATTTTGAGAAAAAATTATAAGGAAAAAATTTTAAATGTTAATTGTTTAGATACATATATGAATACCACAAATTGAATCCAGATAAAAATTTTATTCAATGAATTAGGCTGACATTAATAATGAGGTTTATAAAATCAAAATAACTTCTGTAAGAAAATTTTAAAAGTTCTCTTATTAAAGTTCAAATTGTGATGAAATTTCAATAGTACAATCTTTTATCTGTAAATAAAGTTTTTCAAACAATAATAGAAATCTATGAAAAATAATATGTTTTTTGCTTTTGAAATAATGTTATTTAACCAAAAAACAAATTTTGTCTTATATTATCTATCTTTTAATTTGATTAACTACTATACAATATGAACTTAGAGATGAAATATTTTCATTTCATGATTAAAGCCTATATTTCCATTTTTATAAAAAATAGATTCCTTAATCACAAATTGTGTTTAAAAATTTTAAAAATTTTAATTTCCTTAAATAATTATACCTATGAAACAACAATAAAATATTCAAATTTAAATTGAATTAAATTGTTCAATGTTTGAGTAGTTTAATTGAATTTCCAATAAATTGTAGTGAAACATAACTAAGCATCATGCTGCATCTTTAACTTTTGATGTAAATTAATTAATAAAACTATAGCTTTTAATTATTCCTTCATACTTCTGATACTAAAAACTAACCCCAATTTAATATGTCTCAAAAAACTTTTAATTAAATATTATATTTTTACAATAAAAAGAATAACAAATCTGAATTTTAAATTGTAAAAGTGCGTGCATAAAATTTTCTATCAATAAGAATTCCCCTTTAAATTATATTTCACGAAAATAATTAGTATTTTGTTTCAGAATAGAAATTTTTCAACAAAACACTGTCAGATTTCAAAAAGATTTAACAAGATTTAATCTTAAATATTCTGAAAATGAATAATTTCAATTAAGAAATTCTTAATTATTACCATCAATTTAAAAGTGCAAATAATTATTTCTTTACTTACATCTACTGATCTTTTATTTTAATTAAATTGTGATAAGATGATCTGCATTATTTTATAAAAATTTCAATGGTAAAATCAATCATTAATTTTAGATTTCAATGGTAAAAAACTATCAAAATAGAGTGAAGATTAATAAATTTTGCATCATTCGAACATGTGAATTGTAAAATACTTCAGTCAAATTTTATTATTAAACTGTATCAATTTTCGGATTTAAGATATTCCTTATTATATTATGGAATATTTAATTATTATTATGGAAAATATAATCAATATCAGTTTGAAGCGCTTATATGAAATTTATATTAATATATTCAAGAATAGTTAGAAATGCTATAGGTATATTTTTTATTTTTTGAAAACTTAATATATACTCTAAGTTTATTAGAATTAATATTTTACTGAAAGTTATATGAAGACAAAAAGAGTAACAATAAAAATATTAATTCAAAATTCACAAAGTTATAAAAATTATACAATATTTCTTATTATTACATTTAAGAAATGTTTAACGTTTATAATAAAAATATTCTGTTTCCATGCTTTAATTTTTCCGTGCTTACTTATTACCATTCTAAAACTTTAAAATAATCTATTTCTATCATATATTAATAATTTTTAATGAATGAAAATATGTATAAATTTGTATTAAAGACTAATTTAATCTAAATTTGATTATTGAAAACAAGAAAAGAAATAAAATACCAAAACGTTCATGATAAAAATATCAGCAGACATATTTCAATTAATCCTTCCAAATCAAATACTATTTACAAACTCAGGTTTTCCATTCGCAACTCTTAAATTTGTAAAAAGTTCATTTCCAAAATATTCATTTTTCATTTTAAATTATTAATTATTATAGTTTAGATTGATAGCATCAGCAAATTTTTGAAATTAAAAATTCATTTTACTGACATTTTTCGCTTCATAATAACAATCTATACATTATTAATTTAACATTGCTATTTTTTCATTCTAAAAATAATTCTATCCTTTTCTAAAAATTCTACGAACAATGTTATCAATCTTTTGATAAGATTATTTTTTACCAATGTTGTAGAAAACATCTCACTTTTTTTATGGAATTTCTTTTTATCTTCTTGTTATTTAAATTAAAAAAATCGAAAGTTATTGAAAATTAAATTTTTCTACTCTTAAGCTGTAAATTAACAATCTAAAAGAATTCTGTAATATAATGTATCCCTATTTTTTCTAAAGTTAAGTTTAAAGAACAATCATTCATTCCTGGTATTAAGTTCTTATAAAGATATGTTGATGATTGATAACTTTTTTAGATATATAAGGAAAATCTAAGATTGTCGAATGAATTTCTTCTCAACCAAGTGAAAATATGATAAATAATTTAAAATAGAATGTGAATTTTCATGTGTATAATAGTATATAATCTTCAAATTAATAATTTAAATTAAATTAAAGTTTTAAACTTTAAAATTTGCTTATGGTAGATTTATTAAATGTTTTTTTATCCAGACTTGTTATTATGCAATGTACGTAGTTTAATAATAAATATATTACCTTTGAATTAATATAAACCTTTATTAAATTAAGAAATAAACTTTAATTTCAATGTTGTAATATTAAAACTATTTTCCCGCTTCATTACTTAAAAAAACTGAAGAAATATATTGTTTTATTTTACATTAACATTAATAATTTCAAACGGCGTATTTGTGTTTTTGAATATCAATTATAGAAAAAAATTATAATATTTGCAGTTCTTTTCACAATTTTATATTCATATAAAATATTTCAATAATGTATCTTTTACTATTGATATATAATATTTTCAGCAATTAGTTCTAAAAATGAAATACTAAAGTTCTTATACTTTTCATTTTTCAAATAATTTTTCAATGCAATATGTGGAATAAGATTCCTCTTACACCGGGTGTGAGTTTTGAATACTTCTCAAGTGAGGCTATATTTTACTCAAAAAATAACATATGATTTATAAAAAAATAACGCATTACATAAATTTTTCAATAATAAATGAAATTTTATTTGAAAAGGTTAAAATTTAATACATAATACTTTAATATTATAAATACTATAAGTACATAAGTATACTATAAAAGTATAAATAAATATCTTAAGAAGTTTCAGCCGATATATAAAAATTTCATTAGAAACTTTTCATGCATACTTAAGCCCAAGAAGGCACAAAATAAAAATAGTTTGCAATCAAATGTAGTTTTGAAAACACGTGGAAAATTGTCTAAATAGCTTAAAAATGTAATGTGAAGTTTATTCAAAGCTACAGCTTCATGATGCTGTAGAAAATAAGCACTAAAATAACAAAATCTTCACTTTCTTTTTCTTGTTTAGTATTAAATATTATTTAATTAATTATTCTATTTAGTTTGACTGGATATCTAATTACAAAACTGATGTTTTTCAAAAGAAAACAATCTTTTTTTTAATGAGATGCAAAAAATGTTCGTAAAAGGTAAACAAAATAGGAAATTCTTTAAGAAAAATTAAAATAATGATAAAATATCTACCTTAATTAAACTTATTGTAAGTATATAGATTTTCAAATCATTTCAAATTTTAAAGTTTCCATTTATATACTTTTACTATTTTGATAATAGAAATTATTTCATTCATTATTCAATTGCCTTAGCAATCAAGTTCCATGTAACCATGTTTTTTTTCAACTTCAAATAATAATTATAAGTTTACTTAAAATTTACATTAAAATATTTTTAATGAATGTTTACAAAGTTAATATGATTTTTTTTAAAAAAAGAAACTCACTTTAATACTTCATACAATTTTCTTCTCATTTTACAAATATAAAATTATTTACACATATAAATATAAAATTTTAAATATTAATAAATTAATATAGCAAATGATTATGTTTTAATTCCTTTTTAAACTTAAAGCTTTTGAAGTCTTGAACTTTAAGAAATTCACATTTTTTTTTAGCTTAAATAATCTATCATGTTAGAAAAATAATTATAAATAATGTGAACAGAATGAAAATTTGTATAAATCTAAATCATGAAACTTTTTTCTGTTAAATCTGAGTATAATAAAGTGATTGTTCAAATACAAAAATTCTTCACTTGAACACAAGCCTTTGATATTAATCTTACAGCCAATATTTAAGATTCTTAAAGAACAGAAATACGAAGAATATTGTTTTAATACTTCCAGTTGCTTAAATTTTTTATGATTGTTTTAAAAATTCTGCTTCAAGTAAATAAATCATTAAATTTTAAATCAAAGTATCAATATGTTATAAATTTATAAAGTAACAAATTTATACTGAGTTTATATATTAAATCTTACTACAACTATTAAATTTGTAAAAATAATATAATTTAAATTTTCTCTACAGTGAGAAATTTGATTAAAGTTTTAAAAATATAATTTTATAAAAGAGAATTGGGGAACTTTAAATCAAATAAAATGCTACAAGATTATTACCTGAAAGTAAACCTGAATAAAATTTAAGTTCTAAAGCAAAATTCCTCTTACTTTGATTTTGAACGTGTTCGCATTCATTTACAACTTACATACGTATTTTATGTATAGGTAATATATAGGTTTTTTAAGGATATACGATTAATTAATTAATAAAATATAAATGTTTAAAAAAGTGAAGAATGTTCTCTGAAAATCATATATTTTAAAAAATGATAATATAATAGGGTTTTATAGTAAATAATATAATCCTTTTAGAGAAACATAGAAATAAATGGATAAGACAAAGCTTATTGAATATTTCTCATTTTACACAAAAAAATTTCCACAAAATGATTAAATTATTATATCTTATATTGTAAATTATTATGATAATCATCAGGAAAGATAAATATCATAAATTGTATTTACTATATTTCTATTACTAGATAAAGATTGCACACTACGTAAATATTGATGAAATGCGGTATTATTTAATTTGGTTTATATTTAAAACATGGGTAATCGTATATACGTTATATAATGTAATGATATTTTCATTTTTATTAACTTAAATGTATTATTCAATGTTGTACAGACGTTAGAGACTATACAACAATAAAGCGTTACACTAATAATACTTCAAAAATAATTTTTTTTTTATTTTAAACACAAATCTGATGCAGTAAAATTAAGAAATTTATTTAATGTGTTATAACTAATATTAAAGATTTTTGTGAGTTTATTGAATGTTTCTCTACTGAAAATAATTTAAGCAATAATAATTAAAATTAATTAACAATTATTTTAAAGATATCGTTTATAAAATTTTAAACTATTCTTACGATAGTACTTGAAAACATTTCTTTAAAAAATGAATAAGTAGTATAAAATTTTAAAGTACATTTTAAAAAGTAATTTCACTAGCTGTAAATAATTTTTTTTTTAATTTCATCAATAATTATGTAGTGCAATTTCAGATCTGTAAATAAATTTTTTCTTAATTAATTTTAAAAATGATTACATATTGTTTTCATGTAAAAAACTGAAGAAAAAGAAATAAATTTCCACATTACATTTCGCGAACGAAGCAAGATTCTTGTGAAGGAAACAAATAGTGGATCAAAGTAAATTTCATGAAATAAGCCTAAGGCAAGAATGTGTATATCAGAAGCAGTTTCGAAACTGACAATATCTTTACATTAAACTAGATAAACATTCTTACTGTGACTATTCCACATTCCCCTTTTTTAAAATTAAATGGAATTTTTATTTAGAGAGAGTGATTAATGAGGAATTTTATATTTTTACAAGCAAATTTTCAATAGAAATTAATTTTTTATGTTTGTCAAGTTAAAATGTAGTATAAATCAAAAGAGTCCTATTAAGTTTAATACATTTACAAGGAATTATAT
>JAPDSC010089495.1:0-11026 GCA_026290005.1 Latrodectus geometricus | reverse complement strand
AAAAATTATTACAATTCAAAATTTAAAAAGCATCAATATAAAAGAACTGAATACATGTTTATATAATTACTTTTCCATTAACATCGTTTAATAAATTGTGTTAAATATTAATTAAAATGAACTACTGTTGGTTATGGCGATTCTGTAACCCAGTTCTTTGTTACGATGTGATTTATGTATAAACTTTTTCTACTTTGTTTTTTTTTTTTTTTTACCATTTTAATAATATTTAATTGTTTATAATGTTAAGTGCTCCCAAAAAAGGGAGGCATTTTCAAATTTTTTTTTTACATTAAAAGTTTTTTTAATAAAGAAAACCATTTTAACAAAATTTGTAATCAAATATTTAATGGTATATTGATTACAAATGGAAAATTTTATTTAGATAAGCGTGCAAACATATGGTGAAATATCACCCAATAGTTAAAATTCTCAACTTTTATAAACTTAATTTGTTGTATCGGGGGAAGCAAAGTTGTGTTTATATGTAAATTTAAGCAAGGGATTTATGTGTGCTCTCAAAATTAAATTTTATAAATATACTGTTCTCTTTATCCTCTAATGACTTAGGAACGCTTAGATCAAATACTGGTAATAAAAAATAATAAAACAGTGCTCTTTGCTTACAATGCTGAACTTGAAATACATTAAAATACATTCTATTTTATACCGAACTATAGAAGCTGAATATAATTATCTCTCTCTCAGATTTTCACTTTAACTGTTCGTGGGCTCAATTCCTATCTCCAATTTAGAAATTAGTGGTTCGTAATTTGCTTTAAGCTAGATCTTCATCAAATTACTTCTTTTGTGCAAAGGTTACAACAATAAGACGAAATTTTCCAACCGGTTAATTATTGTTAAATTGACTATAATTTTAATATGAGCGTAAGAGTTTTTGATAAATATGTTTTGAAATAATACCATTATTTATGTAACATAAGCAAGAAACATATCAATGTTTTTTTATAAGCCGCAGAAGACCTGCACTTCTGGTAATTGCATGGAGACAAAACTTTTAATTTTACTAATCTTTTTTTTTTCAAAAAGATAGTTAATTTTATAATTAATAAAAATAATTAATAAATAATAAATAATTTTATAATTTATAATTAATAATAATAAATTAATAAAACCTCAACCAAACCAAACTTAAAGATTTATTTCACAATTTTATAAAAAGTGAAAAACTTTTATAAAATAATTTTTTCAGGTACTTATGTAGTGAAACAAAAGTTACTCCATTACCTACTCACTTATCTGTCTGTAGAAAACAAAAAGTAAAATAGCGCTTTAAAATGCAAAAAAAATGGCATTCACTTTATTTTAAATTTGTGATAAAAAAGAGGGTAAGCATTCGATTTCTGTTTGGTTCGTGATGATTTACTTTATAGCTTTAGGAACAGTGTACTAGTAGCATTCACGGCCGAGACATGATCTTCTCCTATTGGAATGCGTTTAGTAATTAGCAATACTTATTTCAAGTATTGCTAATTACTAAACAAATTTCAAAAGAATTAACTGAAGATAAAACCATTGATCACCCAATTACCAATTTCATTCTGTATTAGACTGCCACCGTGATTAGATATTTGTAATATTAAGCTTTACCTTAGAAGTTTTTTAAACTCTTTGGGTTCATTTGATGAGGGAGACTCGTCATCTGCTTATTTTAATACAATATGGTCTTTAAATAATTAAGAACTCAAATGATTTGTAAGAATGGTACTACGGAATAATTGTATTAAGCAAATTATAGATATACGCGGCAAAAGAAGTTGCTCAGAGATCCAATATCTTCAGCCAGATTGCAGAAAATGAATGATTAATTCAAAGAGTTAAATTTGATATGAAATAAGATAGAGAATGGAAATAATTTTTTAACATTAGTAGATAAAGTGACCGTATACGAATACAGAGCTTTAAGTTTGGCTATTGGATTATTGGTAATATATTCCGTATATTTTCCGAAAAATCTTGAGAAGCTATTAGGAATTGATTTCTGATGATCTGTCAATAAAAAGGTTTTAACTGTTTCTTACATGAGCTGGTGGGTACTTTGGTTTAATCTGATACATAAATTTTAACCAACTAATGCAGTGGCCTTTGGTTCAACAGCTCATGAATTCAATTCTCATCTTCGGATTGAATGTCTTAAATTGGAGATCATTTAAACTGTAGGTCCTAGTACAATTAGTCCTTATGTACAGAAAGTGATCATAAAACATCAACCAAACTAAACTTACTAATGTTATGCACTATAGTGGAGATTTTATGGATATATGAAATTCATTCTTTTTTTAAAGGGGGGTTTTATCAACATATCGATTCGGGGGATATATGGAAGAGAAAATCCGTTCTAAATAAAAATACTTCTTCTTTACTAACAAAATGTTACATTAACGGAGCTCATGGCAGTATTTGTAACTAATTAATTTTGATTTTGCAAGTTAATGATAATAGCATTGTAAAACATTTACGGCCGTATTCACCAACCAGAGTTAAAAGAGGTTTCAGGGTAAAGGGCGAGTTTAGTCATGAATCGTTATTCACAACGACAGGTACAGCGATTAACTCGCCTATATGGATCCCTAGAATAACCCTACGATTTCGGAGTGTTAGCGCCGAGTCAGCAAACAATGGCGGACTTATGTTTGTTGACATTGATGTGCAAGATTGCTAGCCAATCAGAAGCCGTCTTACATGTCGTGTTCGGTTAACTCCAAAGTGGTTTTACGCGGGAATTTCCCCGCTTCGTGAATAAGAATCGGCGAGTCATGCTAGAGTTGAGTTATATCCGAGATAGGCTGCACTCAAGTTATCCCGTGTTTCGTGAATACGGCCGTTAAAGCATCAACTGGAAATCACATCATTCGAATCAACTGGGAATCATGTCATTTAATAGATTATTTTGTGAAAAATATATTTTCTACCAAAAATAAGCTTGAAAAATTTAAATCAGTTGGTAAAAGATTACTTAGTAATAATTTTCTCCCCCCCCTTTTTTTTTTTTAAAACAAAAACTGTGGTATTATTAATCATAGAGAAATCCATTTTATGATTTGGAGGCTCATAGCTTACAAAGGATCATGTAATTTATGTTTTAGTGAAATAAATATGGCAGTTTTTTTTTTATAATACAAGAATATAATATAGTTAGCCAAAAACCAAATATATATCTTTCGGATTTCTTATTTATTATACAGGACTTACAATAAATGAAGAAGAAAAGTTATGGAAATGTAATTAATATGCAAAATTATCTGTTTAGACACTTTTCAGAGAATTATGTAACTTTTATCATGATGCTCACATTTTAATAAGACTCATAGTTATTTTAACAAATTTCACAGGAAAAATATTATAATTTAAATATAAGAATAATATTACTATAGAATAATTTAAATATAAGAACAACTAATATCTGAAAAATTGTCTTTTACTATATAAAAACAATTTCTTAGACAACAGACAGTAGTTTAGTAATTTTCAATGGTTTCTAACTTATACATGAAAAGAAATTTAGAAAAATATTTTATTTTAATATTCAATCAGCTATAGTAAATTTTGAGTCAAGTGAATAAAATATTTATATCATTTAATTTCTGAAGTCTACCGGTTAGGACCTCAGTCAAGTTTTAAGCGAAAGATACATTTTAATGTATTTTATAAATGATAACATTGAGAACTAATAAACATACTTTAATATGAAGTTTTTAACTCTTTGTACATATTTAAATTAGAGGGTATAATGGTTTAATTTCTACTTTAAATATTTGAAACAAAACAATGATTTAATGTTAGAGAAGTGGTTAAAATTTAAATTTATTGTGTACGTTTTGAAGTATATAAGTAGACATTGCCATTTTCTTAAAATGTGCTATTTTTATATGTAAAATAATATTTGATGTGTTCTGACATATTTTTTCATCTGCATCATTAAAAAGATTAAACTTTAAATATTTCTTTCTCTTTTAATCCTGATTTTAAATTTATATCCTAGTGTAATTAACGTTAATGCACTAAAAATATTCATTGATTGATAAACAAGCCAAACCAATATCTTTTGATCCTTGGATTCTAAAAGTACGTGGTACGTCACCTTAGAGGTGCTGTACAGAGATATCTGGGTTACCATGTAGTTTAATTGATTTTTAAGCAAGAAAAAAGTAAATATCATTTACCAAAATGTAGATTACTTTTAAACGGTCCACTACCTGTATGTTTATTGCATCTAGTTTCCCTTCTGCAGTGGTTAACCAATAACGACCGAAAATAATAACTTTTCTTCTGACAATTTGGATAGTCTGATTATTCAGGCACGTACTCCTATCGCAACTAACCCAAACGTTTCTGTGCTTGTCGTGTACTAAGAAAGCTATACGGATTTTTTTCCCTAAAGATAAATAATAATTAAAAAAAACTGATACGCGTAGGATCAGTAAATACCATGTATCGTTATTTAAAGTGTATGAAAAGAAGGAGAGGTGCCACAAATAAAATGATAGCTATTGGATTATGGCTTCATATCAATCAAAGTGATTGTTGAAGATAGACCACAAAATACGATTTGTTCTAAATTTCTACCATACTAGTGTACTAAGAGTTCTGTTCAAAATTTCGATTCGAACCTCAGACACTGTTGTTTATTTTGGCTCTTTGTCCTCTTTTTTTGTAATAAACCTTTGCAATAAAATCTCTTAGTACCAACAACATAAACCACAAGCAAATATTTACTCTGCTAAAGTGTTATTTTGCAAAAATAAGTGTAAATGGTTTAACTTATAAGCTAATAACTTAAAAGGCAGAAGAAATATCTTAAGAACATTTCAAATTATGGTTTAAAAAATTCCATTTAAGTAAATTTCCACTACTATTTAAGTAAATGCGAAGGGAGCGTTTGAATATTATTTGTACTTTTTTGAACGATTGATTTTTCGGCATTGGATTCCTTTTACGATAATGATTGATTTAAAACGAAGGTAAAAAAAATATTTTATTTCGTAGTTGGAGTTCGTAATGATGTAGTTATAGAAGTATACCCCTCTGTACAGTATAAATGTTGAGTTTTATATTGGATAAACTGAAAGCTAAAATTTCCATTCTTAATTCAAGTACAATTGCTGTCAGTAAAAAAAAAAAAAAAAAAAAAAAAAAAAAAAAAAAAAAAAAAAAAACCACAGACTTTTTTTACAGAATGAGGAATCCCTAGATTTACTGTCATTGGTTAATCACCTAAGTACGAGATTTGGAAAAGTTACTTTTATAATGTTTTGACATCAAATAATAAATAGCCTAACTGCTTAAAGCTGTTATAAGACGTTTTAATGACCCCTGCTGAAGCTGTTTTCCAGAATAATTTTCATTGATAGTAGTCCATATTTACATAAATAACTCTTGTAATGTTTTACTACGTCCTTGAGTAAATACATGTTTATAAAAGAATCGAAAAAGTGTTGATAATTGGTGTGGATTTTTCAGCATCACTGATAATTTTAAATCCACATTATTATATAAAATATAAATCTTGATCAACACTATCAGTTATGCAATAGCTTAAATATATTTTTAGAAATAATTCGTATACAGTTAAATTATAACAAGTACTTTTCTATATAGTTAGAAAAGAATAGTAGTAAATATTCATGTCTTTCTTTTGAATTTAAAACCTAAATTTATTTCACAATACTTCAAAATATTGACTACAGCACCGGATGGATGTTGTTGTTGTAGCGTGCCATCCAGGCTGGCAATATGGGGTGCGCTGCTCCACTTTTCCAACTGAACCATATTTGGTGTGGAGTCCGACTTCCTCAGTACACACATGCCATAGGTACCCGTTTATAGGGTAGGTAACCATTCACACACACACACAAAGAAAGGACAAAAACAAGAAAGAGAGAGAAAGTGCATCCATGTCCGAGCCAGGATTCGAGCCCAGGTCCCACTCATCTGTAGTCAGGTACGCTAACCACTAGACAGGTTGAGCGGCACAGTACCGGATCAGAAACCGAAATAAAGTTTGATAACTCAAAATCCGCTTTATTAATTTAGCAGCATAAATTTATGATTCTTTGGTTCTTTACATATAAATATTTCGATACATTCTAACTCATTTCTGGAAAGAATCGTCATTTTCAGTGATAGTTAATTTATTATACATTAAAATTTGCAAACTGGCATCAGGAAACCTGTAAAAACGTACTGACCTATTTAAAATTGAGTATTTAGATTGCCTGTGATTAGATTGATTAGGTACAAAGGAAATTCTTTCAAACAACTTTAACTGTACAAATATTTGGCTGAAAATAAATATGAGTGAAAAAGTTCAAGAACCTAAAGAGCACAAGTGCAAAATTTGTCAAAAAGTATTCACGTTCAAATCGAATCTATCTCAACATGAAAAAGCACACAAAATGGTTAAATGTGAAAAATGCCCTCAGTCTTTCACGAAAAGTAATCTTATCCGCCACATGCGTACCCATCGGAGTGAATTACCTGGTACATCATCATCAGCAGGACCATCATCTTTTAATTGCACAATATGCCCAAGTACATTTGCCAAAAGAGAGCATCTACAACGTCACATGCTTGTGCATGTAAAACGAACAACTCTTGATTACATTTACCAATGTGAGCATTGTCCTTTCAAATCCAATCGAAAAGAATCTTTAAAATGTCATACTAAACATCATCTAAGTTTTTATGGATTGACATGCAACTTTTGTTCGTACAGCTGTCGTCGACATCGAGAAATGGATATTCATGCTCAGTTACACACTGCTGGAAATAACTGAGTTGCTAAAAGAAGAGATATTTAAATTTGAGTGTTAATGTTTTAAAAATTTTCTTCAATCTTACTAATTTACTGTCCTTTGTTTTTAGAAATGTTTCTTATATCAGAATTTTAATTAAATTTAAGCATGAAATTCGTATACTTATCTTTTTTATAAGTATCTTTCAAATCAATATTGATATTAATGAGAATATACATATAATAAAACTATGTTTTTAATAATTTGTTAGATAAAAAATGTTAATGTTATCTTCATTTTTATCTAATTTTAAACAGGACAAAAGCATCTTATTTTGCGTAAAGTCAAAAATTTGAGAATATAACTTTAACAATTTTAGAGTTTGAACTTCAGAAAGGATTTATCTTTGTTTTTTCTAATGGTTAATATTTCCATAGCCTTTTTGTTTAAATTATGTTTTGACTAAAATGTATGATTCTTGTTTAGAAAGAAATTAATGTAAGCTATATGTACTTGAGGAATTTATTAACTTTTATGTAAGTAAATAATTTATAATGCTTGTACTTTCATTAGTAACCTTGTCATTATATATAAACTATATAATAATAGTATATATTTACAGTCAACTTTAAATTTCAAACAATGAAATTGAGTTTAATTGTTACAAAGTTACAATAATTATTTATCCTTTCATTCTGCTAAGTAACATATTAGAACAAATTGGCTTTTAATTTAATGTAGATTAATAAATAAATTGTTTTAATTTGCTTATGAGATATATTACGATTAATAGAGTGCGAATGATTAAATTTTTAAATTGTTCATACATAATTCTTAATTTTAGTTGTTTTAAACGACGGGATATTTTGTTATTGGATTCTAAAGAGTTTCTGACGTATATAAAAAATGCTTTGTTTGCTTTTTCTAATATATTTAAATTGTATAATTTAGATTTTTAATGAATAAATAAATTATTTAATTTTATTCATTGAAAACTTATTTCTATAATCACTTGATTTACTTCGAAACATTATTTTTATACAAAAGCTTGTAGAACAATTTTGAGAATTAAAAAGCTTGTAGAACAATTTTTAGTTTAAATGTAATATATATTTTCTGAAAATTGACATAGTAAATAATTTAATTTTTCTATATTTGCTTAACTGTTTCGATCTTTTTATAGACAATGTTTTCATAAAAATGGAAATGCTTAGAAAGTAAATTTAAAATAAATGATTTTTAAATTTTATTTATAGTTACATCCATTCGTAAGATTAAATTCTTAAATTGATCATTATACTCAATAGGATAGTAATTAAATTTCAAAATTTATTTTAAGTCTATATATATATGACACATATTGCAACCGATAATAAATTAGCTATAAATATTTACTTAAGTCTTAAATTTAAAATCCCAAATTTTATAAAGTATTACATAGTAGAAAAATATAGAAACAAAACCAGATACCGCTATTAAAGTTATTTAGCATTTTTTTTACAAACTTTTAATTTTTTTTCTATTTCTAATGTAACAAAATTCTAAGTTGCATTGACACAGAATACACTTATCTTACACAGCGGAAAAAATACAAAAACTCGCCGATCTTTTTACTTATACTTTTTGCTGTTCTGAGTAAATTAAACTCATGCAAGTATTTTTCCGACTAGAAAGCATGTTGATTTTTACATCAATTTATATAAAGGCTTTACAAGTTTTAATATAAATGAATTATTTAAATGAATTAATTAACAAGTGAAACGAAAAATAATGATGCAATATTATTTTCTTTTTTGTCGGAAAATGATTTTTTTAATGCGTAAATAATGTTTTAAGACTATTTTTCAGTTCAAAAAATAGTATTGAATTTATGTTGATCTCTTTATTTTACAAATGAATGACAAAATTTTATATTCGAATGAACAATTTTGAAAGAAAACTTACTATGATTTGAACAATATACATGGATTTATTTTAAACATGACAAACTGAACAGACAATAATGTACTTTCGAATAATTTGACTTTAACATGAATCACGAATGAAACATTAAACAATATTATTTTATTTTTTCTGGTGAATAATGCAGTTTTAACATTTTTCGTTTAAAAAATGTGTCAATTTTAGGAATATACAAATGATTTGCTAATTTTGAATTATCGAATAAAATCAATTTGTGAGAGAAAGTGCTGTTACTTGAATAATTTTAAAATTTATATATTGTATATACGAAAAAATTTTAATGTTCGTTATAATATTAATTTAACAATTGAACTTGTGACACGAAAGCAATATATTATTTTTCAACGGAAAATGATTTTATTTTGCCATGTGAATATCGTTCAAACATTAAACTTTCGAAGTGTTTGGGTAGTAAATTCTTTATTGCACAAATACTTCAAAAGTTTAAATGCTCTGGCTTAAAGAATAAATTATACCAATCAATTTTAAAGACGCACACAATTCTTGATGATTTCAATCCTTTTCTCTGGCTTCGCTTCAAATAAAGTTAAAATACGGTGTCGTGTACAGTAAACAGATAATTTCATTTTTATTCTTTTTAACGATTCGCTTTTCCAATGTTAAAGGAATATGAAAGGTGTGTTCTTAATTATGTTAAAGGAATTCGAAAATTTGAGTCAGTCTAAAAAACGTGCCCACACATTTTTTAGATCGACTGTAACTCTTATAATGTTTTATTCCACTTAACATATTAAAAAGAAAAATGCATGTCTCTCTGATATATTCAACATTTTCACTTTGTACATGGCGCAAATCAGCTTCAGATTTTGGTCTTTCACATTAACATATATAAACTGATGTGCAAAACTTCAGCAAACAGGTAGTTTTTCAGCCATAACTTCATGAGAAATCATCTGAGGGACATGAAATTAATACATGAGATACATTGTTTTGTACTTAAAGGATGACGAAAGCATAGTTGCACAAAAATGAATACAATGCATACAGTATGGAATCAAACAAAAATAGGCTTTATTGAGCTCACAATATTCCTGCACAAGATTATCTGTCCAAGAGGAACAATAACAAACAGATGCTCCTAAATATGGGATATGCCCTCCCCTTACTGCAATGGATGCTTCGCATCGTCTCCCCATACTCAGCACCAGATTGTTCATTAGTTCTTGCGGTAAGAGTGCCCATTCCTCAATCAGCATCTGTTTCAGTTGCTGAGTGTTCCCTGGGGGATACAATCGTGCCGCAATGGGTCTCCCCAAAGCGTCCCACACATGTTCTATGAGTTAGAAGAGATAAGTAGTAAATATTCATGTCTTTCTTTTAAATTTCAAACGTAAATTTATTACACAATATTGCAAAAATATTGACAACCATAATGGATCAGAAACTAAAATAAAGTTTGATGACTCAGAATCAACTACATAGATTTAGCAACATAAATTTGACTCATAAGGAAAAATGTATTGTGGTTTTATCTTTATCTTACTACATACAACACTACCATAAATATCTGGATATTATTTAAGCATTGCAACGGAAATGTGTTTAACGTATCAAGGATAAATCCTGGTCCTGAATGAGAAAGGGAAATATTCATAATAGTGTCAATGATAAAGAGTTGTTAAATCAGATGTTTCGCTATTAGTCAAATATAATTTTTATGCGAGTACAAGGAAATTGTTATTTAAATTAACATCCTGTCTCACTAAGTCTCACTATAAGGTAACGTGTTAGTATAAGGTATGGTTTTTTATAATAACACGTAACCTTATCGTCAAATAATATTGTTTTGTTATTGGTTAAGGACATCACTTAATAGCCACCCAACCTGTCTAGTGGTTAGCGTAACTGACTACGGATATGGAACACCTGGGTGCGAATCCCGGCTCGGGCATGGATGTACTTTTTTTTCTCTCTCTCTCTGTGTTTCTTGTCCTTTCCTCAGATGATGGATGAATGTGGCCCGCCCTATAAACGGGTTTGTAGTGGTGTGGCGTGGGCGATGCTACTCATACCTCCGTGACTCGGTTCATAGGTGCCCACCGGGTAACGATAAAATGAGTAACAGTTTCCGGCTTTTTTGCGGCAAATGGGCTAATGTATAAGTACTTGCTCAAGGGTGCCCGCCATTAGAAAGAATAAAAAAACATTACTTAATAACCCAGTTTCACTACTCTTAATACACGTTAGTGAATTAATTCTGTATATATATATATATATATATATATATATATAATTTTTATGTATACTCTGATTCTTTGAAGTGATTTTTTAATGAAATATTTAGATAT
>JAPDSC010089494.1:16565-41252 GCA_026290005.1 Latrodectus geometricus | reverse complement strand
TTCATTCTAATGAATTTGAACTCTAAGTCATCTTCTAAATCTAAATGTGACTCGATAAAAAACAATTTATTCCTCTAATTCAAAACAACAAAAACTAAAGAAAACATTTAATACATGCTTTCCTATTATGCAGAACTACTTTAGTAAAACTTAAGATAATGATGAACAAATAATTTTAATGTTTTCTAAATTTATATCACACTACCATTAATTTTATGCACAACATTCGTCATTGCTATCCCAAACACAGAATATTTATTTGTGAACCATAAATGGAAACGATTATTCAATACAATGCTAGTACTATTTTAATGAAAAGCTTAAGTTTTACTAAGATACTTTTCAAACAGGAAATGCACTTTTTAAATGAAATAAGAATTATATCTTTGACATAAAAATAAAGACATATTTTGATAAAATTTGAAATACATCTTTGATTGAATACCTTTGAAATCTTAAAATGAATATCTTTCATCAGTTTAATTTATCTTTGGTTAAACAGTCATACTGATTAAATAAATAAAAAAGGAGCCAAAAAATTGGACTTTACTTACTGTCATTTTGTTTAGTTCACACGAAAAGAAAAAATTCTTTTTTTAAAAGAAAAAATGCTACTAAAGGGGAAACTGCACACAGATTTAGTTTGAATTTAATTTATAAAACATAAATAGAGTTTTTTAATTTAAAGAATAACAAAGATAAATAATGATATCTGAATAAAAAATCAATAAAATATATTTCATCATGTTATTAGTGGCATGTCATTAATCTAGATCTTGGGACTTCCCAACTATTTTATGCCATCTTGAAGAAATCACAAATTTTCTAATATTAAAATTGACAAACAGTTAATTTAATATAAATATATGTCACTATCAAGAATGCTTTTCCAGAAGTGCTTCAAGAAATACTTTTTTAAAATTTAATAAAATTGACCAAACAGATGCCCTTAAAAGGCTTAAGTGTAAAAATATTTTATATTTCATGCTTAATTAAGAAACTTTTAATTTTGTATTTCTCAAAAGAAATAAAGTACACAAAAAACTAATGAATCCCTTGCATAATAAAAAATTAAATTCCCAATAAAAAGATGTGATATAATTTTCTCAACTACATATAATTTATTCATATCCGGAAATTTTAAATAAAACTCACATGAAAAACATAAGATCAACTTTTCGGCAATTTGCTTAACATTTTAGTGGATAGTATAAGATATTGGACAGCTTTCTATTCTTTTTATAAACATCTGCACTATTTTTACAAAATACACATTCATCTATACATATTATTCAACAGATTTGTAGTTTTAAAATTATTTTTCAGTTATTGACTTTTTTGTTCAAGAATTTCATTTCAAATTATTTGAACTATCTATCAAAAATATCAATTATAGTATTTCATTGATTAGAATCATTAAAATGATTCAGAAATTTGATTTTAAACACACAATATTTCAAAGTATATGAAGAAAATTGAATTGACCCATAAATTCAATTTTCTATAATAATAACTACAGAATTCTCCATAAATTTGGGAAATATTCAAAAGTAAAGTAAACTTTATATAAGAAAAAAACAAACTCAAATTTGCATAAATATTACTATAAAATAATATGATTGATAAACATTTCCTAATTTTAACGAAATGTTAATATTTTAATAATGAACAATTTTAACTAATATATTTTTTTATGCAGAAGCATTTATGTTGAACATTTTATTATTAGTTTATATAATTTTGTTATAAAGATATTAGAAATAATTATGACCAAAAAATTAAGAACATTTACTTAACCTTTGATGTAATTTTCTCCTTCTTCAGATGATATGACTTCATTGCAAACAGAGCTACAACTCATTTGATTAAATATTTTTTTAGTATTTTGTAGAATTTTAACTGAACTTTGAAGACAGTGAGTCCAATTACTGATATGTTGATCCTCTTCTTTTTGCTAGAGATAAAGCATTATTTACAATCAGAAGAAATTATTTTTATGAGGGAACTCACATTACTGACTTTTCAGCCATTAAGAATATTTGTATTTAAATGCAATAATTAAGAGTTCAGTAAAAAATATGCAGTGGTAAAAAAACTAGTGTATTCAAATGTGCTTTATATATATACTTTTTGACACCAACTAAGTTTAAAAAAAAAGCAGAAAGATTTTTATTATTTAATAAAATGTAAGAGGACTAAAGCACACTAAATATTATGCATATTTTTTAAAAAATTATATTGCTTAGAATAGTAGAAATATATCTCGAATTGCAGTTAAACTAAGTTCAAAGTGAATATTTTTAAAAATGTTACATGTATTTATGTAACTAAAATGTTCTTGTAAAATAAAACAAAAAAAATACAAAGTTACTGTAGATGGTACTCAAACATTTAAAATTTTTAAATACAGAAAATATACAGATTTAAAATTAATGACTGATTTATAGAAACAACATAAAGAAATTAAAAAAAAATGTACCTCTTCAGCTCGTATCACACTATATTTATCAGTAAGAGGTATTGTTCGAGCAGCAGGAAATGTCAATTTTGCGGATGCATTTGAAGAACCATCTAATTTTTTAAAGAGAGCAAATATTAATGGATAATATGTACATAGTATACACACATACATACATATATATATATATATATGTGTGTGTGTGTGTGTATACACATACACATATGTATATATATATATATATATGTGTGTACACATATATATATATATATATATATATATGTGTGTGTGTGTGCTTGTATATAAATATATGTACTATACTAAAGCAATGTATTGTATTTAATTTGAAAAATCAGAAGTTCAAGTTATATATGTAACATCTGCATGATTAAGATTACTATGAAGAAAAATTATTTAAACAATAACACAAATAAGTATGCTTAGTTAGAGATTTGTACTCTTCAAATATAGTCATTTGCAAATGAAAATATATATGTAACACAACAAATTAAAATATTAAGAAAAAATTGCTTGAAAAATATGAATATAATATAAGTAAAAATTGGATATAAATATTTGCAATAATTAAAAAAAATGTTACAAGCTATTTTCAAGCAAATATTTTCACTGGCAGTGAAAATGAAAAATATTCAATGCAACTGTGACTCATAAATGCATCTCCAGTTAAGCTTTTGTTTATAAATACCCTCTATTATGGTGGGCAGTTTAAAATGAGAAGAACTAAACTGAAATTTCAACTTCATTAATTTTGACTAATCAAAAGTACTCATATTTACTTATGAAATATTTATTTAATAATATTTAGCAATTAAAATGTGAATAAAGTAATACAATTATGTAATTAATATTTAGCATGAAAAGACATAAGATTTCTATTCTCCAGAAGCATTTTTCCATTTTATTTGTAATTTCTTCCAAACCAATCAAAAAAGAGATATCATACGATAAAAATACATATGTATATAGGTTGTCATCAAAATAATGGAAATACCATTCATAAATATTAAAATATAATAGCTAGCTTTCTGTAAATAAAAATATATCTATTTTGAGAGTATGTGGTAATTTTATAAAAGTTTTGTATAAGTTTGGAATTTTTTTCAAAAGTGTCAACTGCTAAACATATCAGATTTTCAAAGACAAAACTGTAGGAGCCAGCCTAGCTGGATCAAGTATAACTGAAACATCTCAAATTTTAGGTATTGCGCATTTAGGCATTTTATGATGTCTAAAGTCATGACAACATACATATGGCACAGCAAGATAAATTCAGCAAAGCAAAATAGTGGATGAAAAGAGAAGCTCAGTGAAAGAAATCAACAGGTACTGAACCTGATTGTGATGTCTAAAAAGTGAACAACTATTACAAAATTGACCACATAGGCTAACCATCATTTGGATTCTCTATTGTCAATGATTACAGTGAAAAAGCATTTTTATTAGCAGAACATTTACAGTATAGCATAAATTCTCAAGTCACTTATTACACATGTTAATGATAAATGTCATCTAAATGGTATTACACTCATATATTCTAGTTGATTGATAAAAGAAAGAAAGTAATATGGTCAAATAAATTGCCTTTCACAATTTTTTTTACAACAAGATGAGTACACATTTGAAAGACCCTCTATAAGTATATAATTGTGATTATCTTCTTCCAACTGTTAAGCATGGAGATGGATCAGTGGACCAGTAATGATATAGGCAGTCCTGTTGTGGTTTTCTGCTGGACCAATCGTAACTCTGAAAGGAAGGATCATTGAAAAGTAGAGAGAAATTTCAGTTGACTATGTCCATAATATGGTGTAAAGTTTGTTTCTTACAGGAAATGAAATTTTCCTGGATGATACTACATCTATCCACACAGCAGAACTCATTCAAATCATTGATTGATGAATATAAGGATAAATTAAATATCAACCTTGGCTCACACAACTATGTGACCTCAACATAAGCTGTTATGGTCAATTTTAGAGCATTTACCACAAGCATTTTTCCCTTAACTTTCCCATTATTTTCATGAAGAATAGTGCAGTATTCTTCTAAATTCTTTTTTAATATTTCCATGAAATTCCTAGATGAATCCAAACTGTATTGTAAAAAAAGGTATATTTCTCCAAAAAAATCAAAGTAAACTAAATCAAAACTTTAAATTTTGAATTAATAGATATCTGAAATTATTCTCAAAACTTCAAAGTTTTGTAACATTATAATTATAAATTATAAAGCTTGTATTTTAAGCTTATATGTTCATAAACAACAAGTAAAAGCAACATTATTTTGTTATCATGTATAATTACAATATTTGAATTGAAAGAAACCAATTGGATACAGTTATACAATTTGAAATTATAATTTTAATTTATGGCATTCTTACGAAAAATATCTTTGACAAAAATGATTCATCAAGTTTCTTAAACTCAAAAACAGTATTCATTATTAATATTAAATGAAAGATAAAAGTGGTGAAAAACATTATAAATGAAAATAATTTGTGATCTTAATAAAGAGATTAATTAATTGCACACCATTACCAATAAACCAGTATTTTAGATAACAAAAACCTTCATAAAATACTAGCTAATATATAAATAAATTGCACTTTTTGAACTAATATTATACATTTGACACTTTTTAAATACAGCACAAATAAAAAACATTCAAACTTTTAGAAAGATTCTTAACTTATTTTGATTGTATTTTTCGTTTACTTTTTATTTACTGCTGATTTCAGCTTTTAATTTAAACAATAATTTTTGTTTTTTAAAGAATAATGTATCATGTTTGCATACTATTACAACTACAGAACATTGTATAACTATTTCAATAAATAAGATATTTACAATTAAGCATATGATTTTCAAATAAAACCAATTAAATGTATAAAGTTATACAAAAAGTGTTGTTATTTCCAATCTCATATAGAATAGCGGAGCTATACCAGATCCATGATTCCATGAATTTTCAAAAATTCGAAGAAAAGGAGAGATTTCTCAAGGAAATCCTCCATGGTGAAATTAAGGCAATTTAGTAAATGTTGAGGACTAGCTTAGTTGGAATTAAACTTTTTACAAGTTGGAAAAAGTTTAATTTATCCACTATATGTAATACTTTTAGTATTCTCACTGATGAATCTACAAGTAGAAGCCTGGTCAGCACATGTACCCTAAAAGTCAAGGGCTCCATCTGGATATACAAGGATACCAATGATGGTCTGGAGGGACAAGCCAAGCTTTATTGACGTTAGTTTTGTGGTAGAAAATAATGCAATAAATGGCAATATTTGGAAAGGCTGAAAGGAAAGAACCCTCCCTCGCCAACTGATCAGCACATTCATTACCAGAAAGACCTCTGTGTGAGGGCATCTGAAAATATATGTCACGGTAGGCTGATAGGACAGTTAACAAATGGAGAACAGCAGCTTGGTCCATAACTCATTCCCAATAGCTCAGGTATTGAATACAGATATGACTGTCCTTGAAGATCCAGATATTCCCAAAGGTGGCTCCAATCTTGATATTTTCCATAGTTGTTTGAATAGCCAGAAGTTCACTGCAAAACACTGAACAAAAGTCTGGATTTCTTAATGATCTTGATTTGTGATCTTCAGTAGGATAAATAGTATAAACTTTACTGTCTGTGTGTTGTTGATCATCACATCCACCATTCATATAGATCTAAAGATCCCCAGCAGGAACAAGGTTTTTATTATCTCCAAAGCCAATTTCTTCAAGTACTCCGGGGGTTGATTGCCTTTAGTAGCCTCAGAGAGTAGTAAGAAAGAACATTTTGGACAAGCTTGCGATGGGATTTACAGGACTGCAAAGGATTTGTGGAATAAGATTGAGCCTTACCACATCACACGAAAGAGCTCAAGAAGAAAAGTAAAAAGTAGATTTACTGCAAAAAAAAGTAGTTAATTATACCAAACAAAGATAAAAGCAAAAATCTGAAAACGCATATCTTCAATACCGACGTTTTTAATAATTTAGGACATAAATAAAATTAAAAAGATTGTTTCTAAAATAATAAATAAGGAATCAAAATAAATAGAGGGAACTCAAACCATTGAAAATATTGATAAAACTTTATACATTTACTTGCAAAATGTTTATGTAATTTGAAGCAACATGAGACACGATTTGCCAGATTTGAATATTTTACAAATACATAATGTTGAGGACTGTTAAAATTACTTGCATTGAATAATAAGTAAAATAGTTAATATAATTTGGAGGAATGGATATCAAAACTGAAAGCTATATATAAGAGCACCTGATAAAATTTCTAAATTTCCTATATCTTCAAAAGTATATTATTCTAGAAGATATATTGTTTATAGTAACTTATATAATTGTTAGATTAAAATTAAAATTATATAAGCGATGTTATTAATCTTAATCAAAAATTTCATTCATACATTATTTAAGAAAAAAATAGCATTATTTATTTGCATTGTAACACTGATACTTTTTTTCAACCAACTCTAATATTGATAATTTAAAAAAAGTTACCAATAGAATTTAATAATATACCATTAAAAACATCTTAAAGCTAATTTTAATTTTAGATGTTCATTAGTTTTTACAGGTCCTATTTATATAAGAAACTATGAGTATATTTACTGTGATTTGCTTCTTTAATATCTTTAGCAGGAGACATTGTATTAGTTGATACAGTTAATGAAGCAGACTGAAGTTCTCCAAAGCCATCATCACCTTCAACTGGTTCAACAAATGTGCTCTTTAAGTCCAAACTTGGAATGGAACCTTGCCTACTTAAGGAAGATTTGGATTCTCCACTATGGCCACCTCCGTCAAAAGTTCCCAATTCCAAACTGGATACTGACTGACTCTCTGCAAGTGATATATTATCTTTCAAATGTCGAAAAGAAAAATCCTGACTCAATTCAGTTTTGCTAGAAACTGGCATACTACTTGCAAATTCTCCAAAGTCTTCAGTCAACTGGGTATTTTCTATTATATTTAAGCTAGGAACTGGTTGAGAATCTTTAAAGTTTGCAAAATTTGCAAATTCAGTACTTAAATTTTGAAACTGATTTACAACAGATGATGATGTAGGAATTTGAGGTGCTTCAGCATGAAGGAAATCTCCAAATTCATCATCATCTGTAGTTTCAGTTTCCTTAACAGGTAAAATAATTAAAGAAGAATCAGTTTTATCAGCCTGTTCTGAAATCAAAGATGGCTGGCTTTTCATATTAGTCACATCAGAAATATTATCAGCTACAGTAGAAGGTGTAACAGCACTATCAGTAAAATTAGAGAAATCAGCTTTAAAATCTCCCCACTCATTAGATTCTTCAGTGTGTTGTAAAGTACGGAAGACACTATATTTGTCTTCTTCTGGAGACATCAGATCTTGGTCAATGGCACAAGATTTTGCTGTCACTGTATCTTCTTTTGTGACAGTATTAATCATTGGTGCTTGTTTAAAATCATCAAATTCATCTTCCTCCTGAACATCTGTTGATGAAGGTTGGTTCATGAAAAAATTCCTACATGTAGGAGTAGCAGATTTGAATTCATCAAATTCGTCATCAGGTGAGCTTATAAACCCTGAAATAATGATAATTTTTATTGGTGGTTATTAAAGTATTTTTAAATATATATTTTAAACAAATTCATATATTTGAAATAAATATTTAATATTGTAATAAATATTTATACTTTTGCAATAAATACATTAAAATTAAACATTGCAAATGCAAATGATCATTCAGGGTGTTACTTGAATGAATTGAAAATATCAAAGCAAGTTCAAGAAATATTGAAAAAATCTCATCATTTACAAAAAAAAGTGACATAAATAATTAAATAAAAATTTAATTCATGAAAATAAGGTATATCATAAAATGGAAAATTGATTCAGTTGAAAACTTAAAATTTTGTCATTGATAATTAAAAGATAATTTCCTGAGCAGTCCCAAAAAATTCAATCTCCCAACCAAGCTACGAGCTTGAAACTCCACGAAAAATCAAATTGAAAATTTTGCATCAATTGTTGTACTTCAAACTCTACCATATGCAATTCCAATAAAAATTAAAATCAGAGGATTATTGCATCAACTGAATTCATCAACATATAGGAAACATTAGAGGATAAAGATTTTCCCATCAAGATGAAGCAATATTCCACTTGTTTAGGAATAAATATTTTTATTATACATAAATCTAAAACACAGAAAATCCATGAGTAATTAAAACAAATAATTGTCTTGATTGCCAAAGATGAATTGTTCAGTCTAGTGTCACAAACAAAATGTATGGGCAATTTTTTTTCACTAAGTAAACTATTATCAGTAACTATTTTATTTAAAATTAGTATTTTATTTAAAATAAGTATTTTATTTAAAATTAGTATTTTATTTAAAACATTTTAAGAAGATAACTTTTTAAAAGTGTTTAAATTAATTTAAACAATATAAAATCATAATTTTCATCAAGTGCCAAAATAGGAGAATGTTGTATTTCATTGATTAAAAGATTATACTTAAGAATCTGCTCCTTTCACCCAAGAGGATTGTTTTTGAAGTATCATAAAGATACATCTAATCCACAACAAAGAATAATGCAAAGAGAATACTTATATAAGTCATTATTTGTATATATAATATGGTTGAAATCAACATAAAATTAAAAAAATGATTTTTTTGAAAGATTAGTGATAAATTGAAATAGTTATCATTTAATTAAATAAATTTGATTGTTCTAATGATATCATTATAACGTGAATTAAATTGATTATACTATATTTAAAATACCATAATCTAATCTAAAGAAATTAATGTAATTCATTCTTCATAATTATTATTTTAGTAATCAAGCTTTTATAATGGAAAAATTGAAGAAAAATTTTAATAAACAAACAAAAAATTTTAATAAACAATGTATTTCTTTATGTTGATAAATTAAGACATTCCTTTCATTATGAAATTTATAGCACTAAATTACTGCATCAGTTAATTGCTATCTTAAATTGCTTGAATAGATTTACAAAAAAAAATTATTTTTAAAAATAATATGATCCAATTATTTGTGCCACAAAAAGTTTAATTTATAGAATATTATTATGACTCTATTTTTGATATGAATATTATTATAACTCTATTTTTGATTAAAAATAGAAATATTTTAAACTTTTATACATATAATACAAATGATTTAGCAAATTTATTACATTTATTTATATGATTACATGAACTTTAGTAATATTCTTTGACTGTTCCGAGCAACAGTAGTACATAAATAATGAAATATTTACAAATAAAGCTTACCACATGCCGAAACTGGTGATTGACTAGAAGTATTTTCTTTTATGCTTAAATTACTCAGATTTGAAGATAGATCTTTTCTTAGCGAAATGACATTTGGTCTAACTACAGGTTGTGTTGATGTATTAGAAACTTTTTCCAAACTACAATTTTGAATTACATTTCCACTTGATGATGACTGTGAAGACTGAGTAGATTCTTTCTCAATATTTATAACTTCAGAAGGAGTCTTAAAGAACTGAAGTTGAGGGACAGGACAAGCAGGAAGTTGGTGTAAAATATCTGTTGTTCGCACAACTTGACCAGCCTATTAAAACATTAAAACTTGGAAATTAAAATTATTCATTCACTTTACTTTTCCTTAAACTAAGACAAGTTTTTAATAATATAATACTTAGTTTAATTAAAATGTTTTATACTTCTATAAATAAAGTATTGGACAATAGAATTCAATCAGAAATATTGAAAATAGCACACCAAGAAGGAAAAAAACTCCAAACGCAAAACTTTGAAAATAAGAACAGTGAAATTCGGTATGCAAATGAACCATGTTTGGTGCCAATATGCATAATTACACACCCAGCAATGGTGCTGCAATCAAGAAGTGGGCCCTATATAAACCAGCACAGAGTGGAAAATGCAGAAGACTGAGATTCAATGCTAGGAGGACTTTAATAAGTGAAGAATATCACAGAGACATGTGAGAAGATATTTAGTACAGTTAAGTCAATTTGAGAGGAGCCTCGTGAATCCCATAGTGTGGAACAAGTCACTACGAGATTTACAAGTGCTTGCAGTACTATCATTCAATTCTCTCACCTCACCATCTTTCTGGTTCTTCTAGACTCAATATGTTCCATGTGGGTATCATTTCACGTCCACTGCTCCCAACATGTTTTGACTTCACACTCTGAATAATCGACATGGTGAGCAACAAGGCCTGTTGATAAGCCTGCAGTTTTCATACAACTGTGTGTATTGTTCCACATACAGCTACATGCATTGTGGAACAATACATGCAGTTGTATGGATGCCAGTTGTAAAAAATATGAAAAATTAACTAAGTTTATAATATTACTGAATAACGCCCTTTTTCAAATAAACAACCTCACAGCCAAAAGTCTCAGAGGATTATATAGAATAATCAAATAAGCTAAGATATTGACAATGATCTACTGATGAGTGTTTTCAGATGCACATATACAAAAACAGTACTAAAAAGAAGGAATTACACACAAAAAATTACACAGATAACTGCATACTTAGAACAATATGACTAGCCCTCAGGTTGTCACTCCTTGAAAAAATATAAAGATTAATAGTACAGAGATATAAAGGCATATCACATTGTTACCTTTAAAAGCTGTAATGAAATATCTTTGTAAATATATAAAAAAAATTTTAATCAAATTTGGCAACTGCATTTATAATGCCAGATGAACATTATAATACATAATCTGGAAAGATCATGCATTATCTACCTTATCTGAGTAGTGAGCATATTTTTTTATTAAATACCAGTAACATTAATATTTGGTCTTTTAAATTTCTATCAAGCTAGAATTTACCAGGGAACAAAACTGTTGCTTAAGATACTTATTTAATGCTCTAGCATTATCCAAGATGCACCACAACAGGTGAATATCAATTTTTCCGCACATTCTCATTAGCAGACAACAACTAGTGAATGTGGGATTTCTTACAGAGGCTCTCCAAGCTTCTAAATATAACACATTCAAATTTCCCGTACTTGCCCCACCCTAGTAGTAAGATCATACTTTTCAAATTGGAAAAATTCTGTGCTCAAATTGAACAAATTCTATAATTGGTTTAATAAACTAACTACTGTTGAACATCAAAAGCTACGCAATTGTTTTAGCTTTTTGGAATATACATTTGTCACTGTAAGTATTGGGTGTTTTCCACTGAGTGCTTCAGAGTTCATTTCCTTTGCAATGCATGAATAAGACTCACTGTTAGTAAAAATTTCTCAAAGAGCAAATGAAAATCGTTCTACCAATATCTTCTAAGAAGACAAATAAAAACGATTTCCTCATATTTTAAAACAAGCCATAACAAGTCATTATCATTCTCCAAGATATTCAGAAATGTTACTACTTATCTTCCTTAGTAAATAGTTGGCCATTAAATGAGACTTGCATTGCACCATTTCTAAATTTTCTATATCACCACTTTTAGGTTGCCAGCACAGCCGATATCATCAAAAGAAACTGCTAGTGAAACAATGGAGTTTGTTATATGGTTAGAGGAAGTGATGAGAATGTTATTTCCAAATCAAACTTTGTCTCAAACACAAAGTTTTTATTCACACAGCTTTGAATTCTGATTTTCATACAGTTGTTTAACCAGAGACTGTATAAAAATACCTCTTTAACTAACTTACGATGGTCCCTTTAAAGTGTTTAAAATGATTGTTTGAGAATTTTACCATCAACATCAATGGGAACAGTTTTGTAATCAATTTTGATCTCATCAAGCTTGCATTCAGCCTAATTGAAAATCAATATCACACAAAAATCAGACTCTAAATCTCTAGTGAAAACACTGCCTTCAGGGCAATCAAGGACTGAATCTTCAGTTCCAGGCAGAACTTTATTGAACAGCAACTATAAAGTGACTTCATCTAGACAAGGTATAAAATTCAATAAATGTTATCTTTGTACCTTTAGTATTGGGGTGTAGTAAAAGGATGATCTTGTTTTATCTAAAGATGGCTGCAACACCATACAGATGAATATCTGCTAAAAAGAAATTAAATAAAATCGGCACAATCAAGAAGAAACCTTACAAATACAAATTTCAACATTCATGTGGTAAATAACTAGTAACTACACTAACTTGGATAATAGTCCTAAAACCAATAACAAAACTAGTCTTAGGAAGTACAATATAAATACTCTTCCTTTTTAACAATATTTTTATACAAACAATAGAAATAGTAATTTTAAGTGAAAAAGTTACTACAACATTAGCCGTAGAAGCATTGGATAATAAGGTTTATTTAAATACATTAATTGTGAAGGTTGTTGATTGGGGCATTGTTCTCATTATCAGAAGATAGTGCGTTTGAATCCTGGCTTAAATGAAGATCCGTCAGGTTCACTAATGGCGACTGGGACACGCAAAATATGTTATGGTCGTAATGTCCCTATTCCAAATTAATACCACTAGGGGTCTTAGGAGATAGGCTTTGGGTCTTCTCTGGCTTCTAACTCTATTTTGGAAGACCCATATGGTGCTGTGATCTATGAGCCAAAGTCGTATTTCCACCTCTTAGGAGGATGCACTGTTCAAAAATGGAAGAAACTTTTTCTGACTTCAAGTGAACAGTCCCTGACAGGCAGGCTTGGCTTTGTAACGTGTCATATGTAATAACAACAACAATTGTGAAGGTTAAAATTGAATTTCTCAAAATCAATTTTTATAGATTGGCTACAAATTAGTTAAGATATGTTATAACAGACTGTAGATGTTAATCTGTGAGTCTATATTTAACTTTAACTCATTTAGATTCATAATATTTAATGTTGTTTGCATACATAAGAAAGTACTATCAGATATGGTAGCAGACATAATACATTATCTTTTAAGCATAAAGGTTTAGCAGGTATAGTTTTATAAAAGAAAAAAGTTCTAATTCTCTCAGAATCCAGATAAGTGTATGCCAGAACTTTGTAAATTATCAACACCATTTATATATTTCAGAAGCTTCATCAAATGAAAAGGTCTGAAATACATAAACATAAAACATTTAATGTAATTTTATGCAAATCAAAAACTCAAAAATTGTTTTTTGAATAAGCTAAATTTTTGGAACTTGGTCATTTTATGAATAACTGTAGTAACTGCATTGGTGAGTTGATCAACTGATTGGAATTTTTCTTATTATGATTTTGCTTAAGCAAACAGATCTGCTATCATATTAACAAAAACTAATACTTAAATGAATGGTATTTTTGTAATTGAGATAGCTTACCTTTTTCTTTGAAAAATGAGATTTTCATCTATAAAATCAGTAATCCTTTTAAATATCTCTTCCCCAGCTTTTAAACATCTTTTTTAAGCAACCACACCTCATAACAATATATGAAATCACTATAGGATTCATCTACATATTCTAAAATTTCCTTAAACTATCTGTGGTTTAAACCATGTAAGAAATCAAAGTAATTCCTTCATTTATTAATTTTTATTAAGTGACAAACTTCAATTAATGTGTAAATTATTTTCATGCAAAATGCAATATTTATCAATTAAAAAATTTTTGCCTGTCAATTTTTTCATTTCAATATCAATTTCTTTTAAGCACTCAAATAACATTTTAGTAAACTCGACATAACATTTCACTTGTAGTTGAAACCCCACCAGTTGTTATACTAACTGGCTTGTTAACATGAAAATTATGTGTATAACAATTTTCATGTTAAATTCAAGGGGATAAGAAACAGTCAGATTCAGTTGCATGACCTTCCTAATCAACAAGTTCCAACAGATTTTTAGTTACATTTAAATACAACTTGAGATAAAAGCAACTGTTGCAATAATACTTGTTGGCTTTTGTTACACAAAAAAGTACTTAATTTTTAAAAAACAATCCACAGTTGCAAGTATTTTAACTCATGGAATACTTTTGATTACCACTTGAATTAGAAGTTACCTCACTAATGCACTCTGTAGTTTAAAGGGAAGAAATCACTAATTACTATTTTATGAGAAAAACAGAAAGGAGGAATATGTATTTACACTGTAACCTATTCAGAACCAATAATCATGTTGGATAACTGTTTTGATAAGGTCTCAAAAACCCACAATTAAATTACTTATGAACCCCAAGCTGTGCATCCCTAGCCTAGAAAATAATTTATGCTTACTAGACGAAAAAGTGCATTGTACTGACTACATAAAAGAGCAGAGAATACCAAACATGTCCTTATGGACTATGCCTATATATTCTTTCTCCAAAATCTAAAAGAATTCACAACTGATAAGTAAACTTAATGATCAAATGAAATTCTCACTCATATTGCTAAGAGAATAATTTAGTATAAAAAAAAACAATTTCATCCAGCTGTAATTGTCCCAAAATTATTTGATAAGGTGAGATTATTGTTTAAAAAGCTGAATAAAAACTATGGAGATACAAGTGAATTCTCTAATATTTACTTGATGAGTCACTAATATTTTACCCAGTGGCCACTTATATATTACTTAGTGGCCATTATTTGCAAACAAAGGCTAATTAGACTGGGATGTACAGTTTAAAGTGGATTCCAAACCACAAAATCCCAGACCAAGAATCCAACCAATGAGTTTTTAAAACAAATACTAGAGCTCTAAAGTTTCATTTAACAGGTTGACAATTTTCTGTACTATTTAAAACTTTGATCATGGTAATCATATGAATGAATTTTCAAAATACTATGGCAAGTCTTTTAGACTTTCTCATGTTTAGATATTGATGAAAAAGACAAGAAAATACACTTGGCGTGGAAAGAAATATAACATATTGATAATGCACAAGTCACAAAAATATAAAGATGCAGAAGAATCTTATCAGAAGCTAGTTTATATTTTTTGATGTAATAATATTAGCATTATAGATACTAAATGACTGATATAATAAATTTATGCTTTTTACAAAATTTACAAAAAAATGAATAAATCAAATTTAATCAACTATGAATAGCACATTTCTATATAAAAAAATTGCAATAAAAACAAATTATAAGTAAAATTTACCTGCAACACAGCAATTAAAGCCAAAGCAGCATACATTTCTTCTGTTGTCAAATGTCCAGGAGCAGACTGATTTACTAATTCCCATATATGTGCCAAAGATTGCTGAGGAAGTCCAGATGATATTAGTATAGGAAATAACAAGTTTGTTTCAGGAGGATGAGCACCATTTTCAGTAACCACTGCTTCAATTTTAGAATAAATTTCAGGAACCATTTCTTTGCAACACCATTTAGGAAAACCTTTAATGGCGTCATAATTAAATAATTTAAATTAAATAAAAAATATACATACTGTATTTTAATGTATATAATCCTCAGCGGTATATTATCTGCACGACCTTATTTTCGAGTAAAAGAAAAAAGCGTCGCATAATCCGCAGCGGCGTACAATCCGCTGCAATTTTTTTTTCGGGCGAATAGTCTAAAGTATGTACTGCTGATAATATGTTTATCACATAAAATAAAAAAATGCACAGTATGATTAAAAATATAATAAATTATATAGAAAAAAAGCATTTATATGAAAATTGCAAAGTGTGATAAACTTGAAATGAAAGCATGAGATGGATCAAGAGCTATAATTTCGAGAAGATTCATGTAAAATTTATCGATTTTTAGCTTCTAATAACTTTTAAAACGATGTTAGATATGTTTAAAATATATATATTTGCTTCGTTAATATTTAAATGAAAGAAATGGATTATTTACAAACTGTGCATTTTATACATTTTTCTTTTATACACCGCGTTCTTTGTTTTTCACTTCACATTAACATGTTTGTCGTCATTTTTTCTTATTTGTTTTCGCTATAACTTTTAATTTAAATCTGCTGTGTTACTTAAAAGTTTTTGCTTCCATATGACGATATACGAATTTGAATAATTTCAAAACGAAACAGCTCATGTCAAGACAAATAACGAAATGACGTTTGCGACATGAAACTGTAATATCTTTACGAGGAACCGAATTCGTTTTTGAATGTAATTGGACAAAGCCGATTATAGCTTAAATATCTCAAGTGAGTCTTGGCACCACTTGTTATTTATTTTATGAAACATAAACAGTATATTTTCAAAACTTTTTTGTAAGGTTTTCTATGGAAGAATATTTTTTATCAGATTATCCGTGGTGGCGTATAATACGCACAACGAAATTTGAAACTTTTTTAACCATAATCTGCGGATTATATACAGGAAAATACGGTAATCCAATTTTGACAACTAGTTATTTAAAATATTAAATATAAAAAATGTTGTTCCTAAAGAATGACTTACGTGGTTTCTCTTGAACGAAAACTTTGTCAAGTCCTTCAATATCTCGCCAATCTCTAGCTTTGTTGCTGGCAGCAAATGTTGATCGCTGTTGTGGTAATGGAGTTAAATCTTTAATAACAGGTTTGGAAAATGTATTTGCTTTTTGTGGACCTTTCAAATCAAAGCATTCTTGCATCATGACATCTAATTCTGGCAACAAAAAATAAAAAAGAAATGTAATATTAAAATGAAGAAGTTCAATACAATTCATTTAATAAGATGAGCATTCGAAAAATATAACAAATCTTCTTAGTTATTGAAAATGTCATTTATATAAGAGATTTCATCATGTTACAATTTAATTTTTTAAATGCTAAAAAAAAAAATTGAATTCTATGATTGCACTTTTTGCATTAAGATTATGGAATGATTCGGATCACTATATGAGTTTTCAGATCTTTTAGCTGTAATCATTCCCAATAACATTTATATTTCAAGGCAATGTTACAGAAAAGAACTGCATTTTAGAAATTGCAGCAATTTCTAAAATGCAATACTAAAATTGATACTAAATCATTTAAAAGTTAATTATTTTCAAAACCAACTTAGAAATGCAATAAACACAAGAAAGTGTGTTTTAGGTCGTGGAGGCCTGGTTGATTAGAGCAACGATCTCATTACCAGAAGATAGGAAGTTAGAATCCCAGCTTATCCGAAGATCTGTCGTATTCACTAATAGCGACTGGGGCATGTAAAATATGTTGTGGTCACAATGTTCTCCATGTTCCCATTCTAAATTATTATCTCTGGGGTATAAGGAGCCAGACCCTGGGTCTTCTCTGGTTTCCTGTCTTTAAATTGGAAAACCAAGATGGTGCTGTCATCTATAAGTACTATAAAGTCATACTTCCATCCTCATGGGGGGTGTTCTGTTCAAAAATGGAAGACGCTCTTTCTAACTTCATTCGCCCAGTCCCTGATGGGCGGGCTTGGCTTTTCCAAGTGTCATAAATGAAACAGGAAGTGTGTTTTCCTGATTTTCATGAAATTTTCAATTCAAAAGATGCAATACATTTTTGAAGAATTAAGATGTCTAAATGTTATTAAAATGGTTTTGAAATCAACTGATTTAATCACAATAGCACATCCTTGCATTAGGCTGTCAAAGAACCCCACAATTGGCTTAAGGAGCAAATTATTGCTACTACACCCCAAAAGAACTGAGTTTGATGCCACACCGCACCAAAGATTGTTGTACTTACAGAGCCTATGTCCATTTTATTTTCATATGGTTTAATACCCCTTGACAGGTGTAATTCAAAATTTTGAATAAAAGGTTGTAGTTAAGGCATCAAAAATCTTATCCCTTAGTTGAAATTTAACTACAGTTAAAAGTTACAATGCAATTAATTATGTTTAATGACTTTGATTATGAAAAGGCAACTTGAAATGTATTGCAATAAAAGAAACAGACAAAACAAGTTGACAAATTAGATGAACTGGACATACTTAATTAGATTCCTAATAGATTGGTTAAAATTCTAAAAAATAGATTAGATTCTTAATAAATTAATTAGAGATTATTTATTATGTAGATTCCACAGAAATTGAAACACACTAAATGCTCATTTATACAAATCTCTAACTTCAAATAGTCATGATTTTGTGAACCAGTAGCTAGACTTTAAACACTGACACATGATAATTTTAATTCCCAATTAAGAACAAAAATTTTAAAATATCACTTTTTTGTGATTTTCAGACAAGTAACATTAGTATTTCTCTTATCATCTTGTTTTGCTTATTTGTTTGTTTTTTTCAATTTTTTACTTGGTTTTTTTTTAATTAAAAAATTCTACTGGTTTGTGAACAATGCAATTACACATATAAGTACTTTAGAGATTCTGGAAACAAGGTTGAAAACAAGTGAACAGTAACTGTAATTAGAAAAAAAAAAAAAAAAAAAGCTGTGTATATCAAACTTATCTCCTCCAAATGTGACAAAACTGAAGGAGTAAGAAAGTTGTTAAATGATTTTGTTCTGTTAGTCTGTAACTCTCTGGTTTAGTTCTATCTAGATAACTTAATCTGTAAATATCGTCAGTCAAGATTGGATCAATTTAATTGAGGAGCTTGTAACATGTTACAGTTGAAAAAAAGGGTTCATCAGACAAAGTAAAAAAAGTACATTTTAAAAGAAATATGCATAAAAATCTTAAGACAAATTGATTAAAAATATGTAGTCAACAATTTTAAAACTAGGAGAGAAATCCCTGGAAATGGAAATAGTACTAGCAAAAATATTGTAATGCCACTGATTAAAATTTAGTCATGAAAAAGGTGAATACTTGTAGTACTTTCAAGAAATCAGAAAATAGAAACTATTAAATAAAAATTTGCATTTGCATTGTTTGAAGGAATTAGATCAACAACTCTGACACTATATATGAAATACTACAAAATTTACCACTTTGGAGAAGCTTCAAAGGGAATTCACAACTCTGGAGTATGTGAAATGACATAGCCTATGTATGTAAAAAATAGATCTGATTCCATATTTTAGATCAATCTTTGAATAGATTTGTAAATTAAACATGCAATTAGATTTTATACATAATCTTTCAAATAAAGCCCCGCCTATAAACAAACGTCTTTTTTACATACTTCCAGATCAATATATTTTCTTGGTAAAAAATATTGACTTTAAAATAAATCTTATATATATTGATGCTATATAATCTGAAATTATGTAAATTTATGTCGTGTTTATAGAAAGAGCTTTACTCAAAGTATAAACAGTAATTTTGAATAGTAATCTGAACAGCCATCATGAATCTTAGAAAATCTTTTACATTACATTGTTATGCGCATTCATATTAATTTGGCATCCAATTCGTCATGCATTTTATCACTAATAGTATGTTTACAAAATTTCCATTAGTTTTTTGTTAAATAAAATATGAACTAAAAATTCCTCAATCATAAGGATTATTAAAATTTTAAAATTATAAAAACTAACGAGAATAACATAATTTACAATTATCAATACTTTTTTATCTCATTTTTTTATTCAAATACAAATTGGAATTATTTTTAAAAACATTGATTATGAATTTAAAATTATTGATATATGAATCATAACATGAAATAACTAAAAATATCCAGCTTGCCAAACAATGTTACACAAAGCTTCATATGAACAAACAATAAATGACTTTTCAAATATAACATATTTTTTGTAATAGATACAATATAAAATTTCATTAAATACATAAAATAAGTAAAATATTACTAATGTATAACATTAATAATTAATCATATTATACTTTTAAGAACAAAACTTTTGATAATTAAAATTAGATTTGATAACTATGCCTAAAGCTTTCTTCTGAATCGGTTACTAAATATTTTTTAAATATTAAAAAAAACTAAAGAAACATTAATTAAATTTTAAAAATCAATAATTAAATATACATAAAAATAAAAGTAACAATTAAAATTACACAGAGAAATAAAACCACATTAAACAACAAAATAAACTTAAATATATTATAATATAATCAAAAAAGGAGTTCAAAAAGTTTTTAAAAATATTTTACTTTAAAAGAAACATACTATACTTCTAATCAAAAATATTTAAGCCAGATTAAAATATATTCTTACCCTTTACATCTTTTTTTGCTTGTATTACACTAGTAGTTGGCAGATTCTGGTACTGAGGGGTAGGAATGGGTTGTTGAACATCATTGCAAATAGGAATAGTAGAACTTTCACTTTCATTTTTATTCACTGTTAATGAAATAAGTACTAATGTAAAGTCAGCACAAAAATTAAAAATTAATTTTTTCACTTAACAAAAAAAAGATTTTAAGAATCTTAATTAAAATAAATGAAAGCTCTAAAATTTATTAGCTTTAAATTACTCAGTTTGGTTTGTTTGCCACTCAACAATCATTTTACATACAAAGAATAATTAGACTGGGAAACTACAGTTTAAAGTAGATATTGAACTACAAACATCTTTTCCCAAGATGGTATTAAAACCCATCAACTGTTGAATTGAAAACCAGAACACCAATCATTCAGCTACTAGCTTAGCAATTCACAAAAAAGTAAATAGGATAATTACACTATCATTCAAAACATTTTTCTTAACTGAAGTAGAATTATTTCTTATTTGTATATTTGACTTATATAAAGATATTGCATTTAATGTTCATGAAATTTTTAGAAATATGAATATGAGATAAAGAATCTTAATGTATATCATATTCCATAGGTAATAATAAATAAAATTTATAATTACCTATGGCTTTAATATTTATTTTTACAAAAAGTAAAGTAATTACATCAAAAGATAAAATAGTAATGAAATTTCAATAACAGCCATTACATAATTTTGAAGCAATTTGAAATAACCCAAATGTAAACTGTTAGCACATCTTAAACAATAAAAAAAATATTTAAATTATAAATTTTAAAATTACCTCAAGCACATATAAAGTCCAATATCCACAAAATTTGATTGTTTTTCCAACTATTGGCACAGATATATTTGGCTGACCGAAAAACTAATTTTCTTGTTAAGTAATTTTTCAATTGAAATCAGCCACACATTTTGTATGTATCTCCAAATATAAAAAATATTTTATGCTTTATTCTTCATCGTTATTACAATTTTTGCAATTTAAGGCTCAATTATTAAAATTTAAAGCTAAAATAATTGTTGTTGTTGAGAATATATGCAAAAATTTTAAAATCATTCAAAAATGAATGAAGTCGTGAATACAAGAATAGATGTTCTAAGATGAAGAGTAACATCATAATTTTGAATTATAAGCTTTTTGACATGCATACATTATCTTAATCCATTTCTAATTCATTTTGCACTATTTTAATGATAAAATACTGCATTCGTATAATGCATAACTTTAACCATTTCATTTCACTGAATACATAGCACCATTTTTCCAAGTTTTCTGGCTGACATACCATGCAACAATTTATATGTTAATTTATACATTACAAAAATTTTAAAACTTCATGTTAGATCAAGTTTGAAAAAGAGAATTACTTTTACATGAAATAAGCATTCTTAACACAGTTCTTCCATGTTTTTTTTTTTTTTTTTTTTTTTTTTTTTAAATTTGAAAGAATTATTGCAAAAGCTGTCAAAATTATTTCAAATACAAATAGTTTTATAAACAAAATACTTATGAATTAAATTTGGATGACTAAATATTAATTATAATGAAAGTTGTGTACAAAATTTCATTTTTGTTTTCTTTTTAATTTCTTCAACAAAATCATACAGAGCTTTAATGTATTTATTACTAAGAAATAAAATATTTGCACATATTAACTAACAAACATTGACATTATATTACTTTTGTCTATTTATACACAATAAATAATCTGCAATTATAAAAATTTTATTTTTTAATTGATTCCTACAAGATTTGGAGTCAATTTAATGCATATTTGTAATATATTTGTTTATTATAAATTAATATGTTTTGTGTTAAATATGAAGTAAATAAAATTAAACAGGAAAAACGTTTGTCAATAAAATAACAATATGCATTAAATTTAATACAGTACTGTAATATTTGTTTAAAGGATAAATCATATGCTTCAATAATCTCTTTAACTACATAGTTTGATAATTTCACATTCATTGATTCTTTTCTAGTAGGTGGTTTTTTTGTAATTAGAAACTGCACAAAATAACTTTACTTACAAAAATTTAAAAAATAATTTAATAAGTATCAAAAGAAGTTTTTTTTTCTTCTTTTTTTTTAACAAATTTAAATAAAATAATCACTATAACTGCTTTATTTCTAGAGTAACATATGAACAAGTAAGTTAAAACTTTGAAAAATAAATAAAAAGTACTTATGAAAGACTTTGAATCATAAATAAAAATTAATGTAAAATTTGAATCATAAATAAAAATTATTAAAGAAAAAATTTGGAAATACAAAGTTATTTCTTTTCAAATTGTTAATTCTTACTTGGTTATAATGAAAAATAAACAAAGTAATTTTATATAAATCATACAGATATTATGTATCTGGATATTGCATTGTATTGCATCTGAATTGTGTGCATAATACATAATTTACATTTATTACACAACTCAGAGGGTTTGGTTTATTGCTAAACAGTCAACTTTGGCACATAAGGGCTAATCAGATTGAAACTTATAATTTAAAATTATTTTTCAAAACTATTACAAACATCCAATCGAGAATAGAATCCATAAATTGTTAAAAGTAAAAGCTAGCAGTCAAAGGAATCAAAAGAAATTTTAAATATAAAATACAAAAAGCAGACACATATTTGATCATTATATATCATCAAATTAATCATTAATTTACACTTCAAAAATCTTAGCAATTAAAATTATTCTTATTAACCAAAGCAAATTAAAATTATTCTTATTAACCATTTTATTTAAATTGCAATGTATCCTTTAAGATGAAATTATTTCAAATATTTTATTCACTAATTTGAAATAACAAATATATGTTAAGAATTTTAAGTTTAAAATGAGAATTTTTCTGTATCTCTTTTATAAAACCAATAGTAAATAAATAATAGAAAATAAAGGAACTCATATTTTAATAACACATTAACTCCAAATGCAAATTATATTGAAATATCAATAGTAAGCAATAAATAAGCAAAACTGATTTATTACATTTAAATTAATTGATATCATTTAAATTAAATGATAATTTTTTATTAATAATTTTAGTTATGCTCAAATGCAATTGAAATTTTTATATATTGCACAAAAAAAAACCTCACACATAGAGCAAATACAAAATTTGAGCGTGCGTGTGTGCGTGCGTGTGTGTTTATTATAACATGTTCATCTTAATAATTTATATAATAGAATCATAAAGAATAATCATTTATCGTTTAAGTAATTTGTTAAACTCAGAGACATATTTTTTGTTAATATGACTACCAAAAATTTCAAGCCATAATTTATAGGAAAATATTAAATGCAGTAAAATATATAAAATCTGCTTTTGAAAGAAATGGTCAAAAAATATTTACAAAATAACCAATTGATACTGAAATACTTTACCAATTGATTTTGCTGGAGATGAAATTGTTGGCTGAGGGCATTCTTTAGTTTGACATTTTCCAAACATGCTATCAATGAGATTATCTGCATTGATATTGGTTTTTTTACCAGACACTGTAAACTGCTTCAATCTTTGCTGTTGAAGCTGAAAATTTCTTTCTTTTTCAAACTTTTTTTGTTGTTCAATGAGTTTTGCAGGATCAACATTTGATGGGCTAAATTAAAAAATTCAATCTTAAAAATTACTAAAATAATCAGAAACATTTCCATTTACGAAATTTAAATTAAATTATTAAAAATGTAATAGTTTTTTAAATTTTAAAAAATCTCTACTGCATTTACAAAGCAAAGACTTTTAACTCTTGTAATAACTAAAAAGCGTGAATTTTAATACACTATATTAAAAAAAAGAGACATAATGCATTAAAGATGCTAACTTAAGGTTTTAATGGGAAAAAAATGTTCTTTACACCTTATATTTGTACAAAAGTAATCAACTTAAAAATAGTAACTGTTTAGTCCTTATATTTAGTTCTCTAACATCCATGAGAAATGTTTTTGTTCCAAATATTGATAAATTATGCAGTTTATTCTAAGAGTATACATAATTCAAAACAAATATTTGATAACAATTTTACAATTCAAATGTTTTTAACATCGAGTATTTTTGATAATTCACTTTTACACTGTAAGAGTTGTTATGGCAAAGTATTTAATATACAATGACTAAAGTTTTAAGGTTGAATTGGAAATTATATATATATATATATATATATATATATATATATATATATATATAT
>JAPDSC010089494.1:4850-16555 GCA_026290005.1 Latrodectus geometricus | reverse complement strand
ATATATATATATATATATATATATATATATATATATATATATATATACAAGTATGTATAAAATTTCTATTTGGTATATTATAGAACACATGTATTAATATACATACAAATAAATAATGATTGAAAAGATTTTAACTGAAAATTTTTTCCATTTGTATCAATAATGAAAATAAAGACCACTAACAAGACTAACCACAACAATTTAATTCATGCAACTAAAATATTATACTTCTAAATAAAGACTTGAATAACATAAAAAGTAATAATAAAGACAACTTTTCAAAATTTGATAACTATAAATATTTTTCCATATTTAATTTCTATTATTAAAATTAAAGGAGGTAAATATTTTGTTTACATGCATTACACTAACTACTATTAAAATATTAAGACCACATGTCTCTGTGCCTTAAAAAATATAATTAATTTACATAAGAATTTTATAATGTTATGAATCATGTTTTGTAACTTTATACATATAATACTTTACCATAAATTAGAAGATTAAATGCTTCCATTGAAGCGGATGATTAACATAGTTAAAATGTTTCATTAAGAAAAATTTCTGGATGATTTTTTCAAGCAAACCAAATGCATAAATAGTTTCTTATTCATGGACTTTTTCATTATAAAAATTAATTTCGTTGCAATCAACTCATCAATATGGCATATCTTTAAGACAGATTTCATATTAAAATATTGAAAAAACAAATCACTTTTGTTCTTCTGAAAAATGATATTTTTTATAAGATGTATTGTTTAAGACATAGCGTGGTCTATGATAACAAAATTGATTGAACTTGAAAAATGTGCCCTTTAAAAATTATTGAAGAAATATTTTTTAATCAAGATTCTATTTTTATAAAGAATTTATAACCAGATTTTTTTTTCCAGTTTGTTCAGTCGTTTTGTAGCTGAAAACAAAGATGAAAATGTCAATGCCAAGTAAATAATTATAAAAATTTTACAAATATAATTAAATTTATAATAAACTGTTATTCCCAAAAATATTTTCAGCTAGGAGTGGACTTTAATTTATGCACATAAAATTCAGTAATTTTGGACTGTCAGCATTAAATAGAATACAAACATGATATTATTAAACATATAAGCCAACAACATTCACTTACTTACATAAAAATATTAATTCTAGCCTCTCTATATGATAAAAAACAGATGCCACTTTAAACAATTTTCAAGACTAAAAATATCAAGTTAAAATATTCATTGAACACTTTATGCAGTTTTACAATATGATTAATTTTAATAATAAAAGTTTAAAAAAAAAAAAAAATCTTTAATTTTTTCCTTAATACTTTAAATAAACCTTGTAATTTTCCATTAAATACATAATGTGCCCCCAGATGGCGGATAGGGGAGTTCCTATACAGGCTTGTCCTGTGGGTGGTAAGAGAAAAATAAAATGGCTCCCGCAGTCTAAACAGGCAGAAGTCCAATCTTCTCAGAGGCAATGGCACCCCTTTTTTATGAACAGTGCAATATTTAGTCCAATGGCTCATGTTAGTGTGTCCTGGGTAGCCGACGTGTCAAGAGCTAATGTCTGGGCACTTGATGAGAAGTATGATATGGGGACACTCAATATTTTACAACTCAACATTAATGACACACAGAAGAAAACAGATGAACTCTCAATCATCCTTCATCAAAACAACATCCACGTGGTTTGCCTGCACGAAACCAAACTGTGCCCAAACCTCATGCTGCGGATCAAGGGTTACACAACTGTTCAGAAAGAAAGGAATGATAGATCTGGTGCATTTTTTATCAAGGACTTGCATTTCTTATCAAACAACCTGACATTAAATTCAAGATATGTTCTAATATCATCAATTGGTACTCTTCAGGCAGCAATACCGAGGCACAAGCTATTGACGTCCTCTTACCTCAGTATTCGCTGTGAATTGTCAATGTTTATCATCCAGACAACACAGAAATCATTGTCAGCGTTCTTCCTGATCTTGTAAACATGAACACAGCGAATGATATAAAAATTATGCTCAGAGATTTCAATGACAAAAGTCCCTCGTGGGAAAGTTCCACTCTTGATCAGAAGGGCTCTCGAGTTGAAGATATGCTCATCACTTAGCAATGAATTGAACCAAACAGATATTTTTTTATGTTTTTTCTGTACTTTATTATATTTTTAATCATGCTGTGTAATTTTTATTTTATATGACATCTACATTATGAGCAGTATATATTTTCAACTCTTCAGCAGAAAAATTGCTGCAGATTAAACACGGCTGCTTATTATATGACATTTTTTTTTTAAACCCAAAAAAAGGCTTTGCATATAATCTACCAATATAATTTTACTTTGGATTATATCCAGAAAAATACAGTAAATTAACATTGCTTCAAAATTCAAAAGTTACTGAAATGAAGTAGAACTAATGTCTGCAGTTCAATAAAAAAAATTCTTTCATAAAGATTTGTTGATATCAGCAAATATCACTGGTATGGATTGTAAAATACTGAAATTTTTAATTCTTTCATTAAAAATTTGTAAGAAAAGTTTCATAGAACTACAAAACTCATAAATAATATTCCCATCTATTTCAAAATCCTCATGCATTAATGAAAATATTTATTTTCTTCACAGAAGAGCTTTTCATCAAAACTTTTTAATCCATACAGGGTTAAGTAAATACTGAATAAACAGCTTGTTACTTTATAAATATTAGGTCTGTTTTCATTCAAGTTCTTTTATATTAACACTTGTCTTTTAGCATTAATAAAATTCTTTTTTAAAAAACCTAAATAAATACATAGAAAAGAATTGATCCAATTTATTATCAAAACCTTTAACCATATCATTTATTTTGGTTTAATCTATTTTTGAGCTGGAAAAATGGCACCCCTGTAAAATATATTACACTGTATTTTCACAAAAATTAATCCCTTTGGTTAATAACATTACTTTTATCATTAGCTTTTTGATAAATGTTTACTACATATAGTCATATTTTTGAGAGAAATAACATTTGTTTAATTGCAGCTACTATAAAACCCAGTCAAAAGTTCACCATTAATTAAAATATAAGCATTAACATTGTAATGTGATTTCTCAAGAAATTACCAAAACACATAGTACAATCTAAAATATGACTATGTCAATAAAATTTACCTTCTCAAAAGTATAACATACATATTTTTTTTATTTATATTTTAACATACATATATACAATAATGTATCCTTTAAACTACAGGTTATTAGTATATATATATATATATATATATATATATATATATATATATATATATATATATAAAGAAAAGTTAGAAATATTACATTTCTAGCTTAAATTAGGAGGAATAATAATAAACATGCACATTAAATAAAAGATAAGCAATTCATTCAGGGTAGAAGAGCAACCAAAAATAGAATCACTATTACAAAAATAAACATTTGAAGGAGAACATCAAAGGTACTAATAAAATTAATTTGATTTAATAAACAGAACAAAATGAATATGGAATAAAGTACCAACAAGGCTAGATTCATCAGGAGGTGTTGACTAAATTGGCAGAAAGTATGGTTTTTCTGTAATGGCCAAAGACAATTCATTACACCCAAAAGCCATACCAAGCCATAAATAAGACAAAATATATGCAACTACCAATTTAAAATTGAAGACAAACAATCAGTATATAAATACAAATTTTATAGAAAAAACATTGTCATACAAATATAAATATTTATTTATTTATTTATTTTTAATTTTAAAGCATATAAAATTACAAAATAAATACAGAAAATAAAAGTAAGTCCATAACCATAAACACTATTTCAAATTTCAAACTTCTTAGAATATCTTCAAGGCTTAAGTAATCTTTCTGATAATAACAACTTTACTCTTATAGCCAAAGTATTTAATGATATTTACTGGTATGTTATTATTTATTAACCGTTTAATTTGCAAATATTTTTAACCAATTAATTTGTTTTTTAATACTTAAATTATTACAAATTTCATTTAGTCTATTGAATTTACTAAAAACATTCAAATTCAAAAAAATTTATTTAAAATTAGTTTTATCATAACTATTAGAATAACTAATACAAGCTTTAACATTTATAAAAATATCCAAATATTGGGGTTTTAAATTATTTATCTTAATCAAATTTAAATTTTCAGGGGATATATACTTTTATAAATATCATCAAATTTTAGAAAATAAATAATAACAAAATCACATAAAGCTATATTGCACTTTATACCATCTATTTTATTTTGTTCTGTTAATTAAATTGAATCACTTTCATTAGAACTTTTGTTGTTCTCCATTTAGTATTCCTTTTTGAACTGAACATTACAAGTGTAAAAAAAATTATATATATTAGGCAGCTTTCCAGAAGCAATTAATACAAATTATATATTTCTTTTATAATCTTTTAATATATATTACAGTTAAAAAAAATTCAACTTTAACAGAAATTTTAATTTTCATTTTAAGGGGAAAATATACTTCAAAAATATTTAACTTAATTTAATTCAAATTAAACAATGTTACATACATAACTCCAATAGGCATTTGAACAGCAGGCATTGGAGCAGCAAACACTTGAGGAACTTGAGCAATAGGAACATACATTCCAGGCATTGTTGGCGGTACTGCTGCTCTGACCATAGGCATTCTGTTAAGAACATTCTATACAGAAAAAAATGTATTATTTATTTTATAAATGAACACTATCATATTTTATTATTTTATTTAGAAATATTAATAATTTATTGATGACAGATTTGAAAGATAAATAAAAAAAAGAATTTATTTTCTTGTAGTTATTATAATTATTTTATTACAAATCAAAAACTAAATTGATATTGTAAAAAAAAACATTCTTTTCAAGAATACAGTATTTCAATTTTTTCAAATGCATGAAATTTACTATCATATAGTTGTTTAAACAGATTTTCTAAGATTTCAAAATTAACAAGAAACATTAAAGTTAATATAATCTTATAATTTTATTTATACCAATTAAAAACTCTTGCAAAATATAAGAATTTTGCAAGCTAAACACTGTTTATATTATGCTACATATATTTTAAATTAATTTAAACTATTTTAAAATGTATGCAACAGAAATATACATAAATATATCACACGAAAAGCATTATTTACATACTGGTGGCTGAGAGTAGTTAAAATTTGCTGCAAAGGGAAGTGGCTGTTGTGGAATCATGCCATAAGGATTTGGGATGGATGATATAGTTACAGGTGTAACACCTGTATGTGTAACAGGAGATATCATTCTTGAACCAGCTAATGTTGGCTGGATTCCAGAAATTGGTCTAAAAATTGAAATTACAAAATTATGAATTATATTTCCATTTATTTTACATAAAATAGCATGCTTTTAAGAATACAATCTAAGTATACAAAGTTTAGAAACATCTATCAATTCTATAAAAATAGTAAATTTTACTTCTATAAGGATATTTCTGATATATCTTATATAAATGTTTTCTATTAAATTGAAGTCTTGTAATTTCTAAAATACTATAATTTCTGTAGACTGGTCAGTTGAACATGATTAAAACATTTTTCTTATTCACAATAAATTGTAATAAATTTTTGCAAACAAAAATTGTAAAATTTAGAAAACAAAATTGATTTATTAGGAATTAATATACAAAATTCATCAAAAAAATGATTATACTATAATGAATTTCATTGTATTTTATTGATTTACAATTGCTCCTAAAGTAAAAAGTGCTTTTAAAAATTAATAGATCCAACATTTTATGAATTAAATATCAAGAATGAAGTAACAGCCATTAGTATAATCTAGATCCATGTTTTTAATTACTAAAAAAACACAAGCTAAATTGTTTCTTTTAATTTGATTTTTAATTTTGATTTTTATAAATTAAAGTTTACAATAAATAATTTCATAGATATTTAGAAAACAGAAAAACATATTCTACCACTTATACAAATAAAACTAAAATTATAAAGCAAGCTTTCTAAGAGATTGTTGAACTATTATTGAAGAAAATTCAATAGAAAGCTAATTGTCATATTCTATTGATAAGGTAGATGTAGAAACTAAACTAAGCTGTTTATTTAGAACTTGGAAACAATCTTTCACTCTATCTATACTTCATATTCTTGAAAGCTTATCAAAATCAATTTGGCATTAAAAAATATCAATTAAATTAATATAGATCATTTGTATAAAAAAAAATTGGTATAGATTATTTATTCTAAATTTTCATAAGTCAAAAGTATTTTCTAAGAAATCTAAATATAAAATATACATTGATAAAATTAAAGCACATGATTCAAATAAAATTATCTATAACTATAAACCTTGGAATAATGCCTAGGAGTCTTGTATAAAATTATGTTTTAAGCTACTTTCACACTCAGAGTGATTATTTTACAATTATTGAGAAAGAGATAAAAAGATGTACAGCAAAACACAGTATTTTGTAGAAACCATTATTTGATACCTTGTTAATAGAAATTAATAATATAAAAATTTTGGCAAAAAATATAAAGATATATAATATATGTTGGCAAAAAATATAATATTTTTTGCCAAAATTTTCTGCACTCACTACTTTTTGACTTTATAACTTTTAGGCATAAAAGACAGTTATGTAAGTTTCCCATAACTTCCTAATGGCAACTTGATCAAGAGAAGTCAAGCACTCAAAAGGGCGAAGAAGACTATGGTACAACTGTTGTGTGTACCATAGTTGTATTTTGAGGTACTCACTTTTATGGTACAACAGTTGTATTATTAGAATGAAAAGGTTAACATTTTATCAACTTTTTTAAATGGAAAAGTTAGTACTTTACCATTGTTTTCTTAATACTACTACCAATCAATTTTCCTTAGTTAACTTATTAAAACATTAAAATGATTTTCCCTATAGCAAATGCACTGGTTTAATCGATGTAAAATGTAATAAGCTGAAAGCTACATTTTTTGAATTTTATAAACTCTGTTATTTAATTTGGAAAAATTCCATTCACAAAGGATTTTAAAGTTATGCTATTTATCAACTAATTATTATTTTAAGTAATTGGAGAATATCAATCAAAGTAACTTGGAGAATATTCCCTAATGGATTATTACCAAGTTGCTTTAATAGTTAAAAAATGTCATTAATGTTTTACACAATAGAAAGGCACAATATTTTTTGATTTACAACATCAACTTTAAAGGTTGAGATATCTTTCAATAACTATTATTTTGATATAAAAAAGGTAATGTGTGTTCAAGTAAAACACTATGCTCATTTATAAAAAAACAAGTTTTTTTTAAAAAAAAAATGTTTCAGAAAACAGAAAAATAATTAATATTTTACTGTTTAAAAACTTAAAGAATTGCTTCTTTTTATGTCAGCAATATGTGATAAAAAGACAAGCAGATTGAAAATAAATTTCCTCAAAATGTAATTTATTTACAAATCTTTCCAACATATTTTAGAATGATTCTGATAGCAGTAAATAATAATAGTTTTTGTTTCCTCTGAAGGATGAAACAAAAACACATTCAAGAGAATAAGTAAAAACATACAGAAAAATAAGTTCAAACAAAAAGAAAAAAATAAATGTAGTTCTTGTTCCACATTATAAGGAAAAGTAACAACAAATTATTATTTTTTATTTTTACAGTATGTAAATTTCAAGAGAATATAAAATTTCATTTTGTTATAAGTTATTTATAATATTTTTCTGCAAAAACAGAATCCTAATGAAAACATGCCAAATTATAGGAATAATTCAACCAAATTAGTGACTTACAGAATCTTTCTTCATTATATAATAATAAATATACAAATAAAAATAACTTTTTAATATTTTTGCTGCCATTTCCTTATTATCATTTTTATTAGGAAAAATTAATATGGAATTTTCAATATTAACATGTAATATGAATGTAGTAAAATAACTTCATATTAAATCTATTATTTTCTTTGTTGTTCCATTTTGAGTAGCATCCATTGTAGACACATCTTTAAATATATTTACAATATCTTGTTAATACTTTACAATCAGTTTTTAAAACCTAGCATATAGTGCCACAAAAATAAAGATGATTATGATATTAAATAACAGTTAATTATTATTATTATGATATTGATGAAAAAGTTTTCTGCTTACATTTTTGTACGCTATATTTCATGTGAAAAGTATGTATCAGTAAAATGTAGAAATATTTATTCAATGTAAATTCATTTTAGCATGACTATGATACAAATATCCTTACTTGATAAATACATAAGGATGTAATTAAATATATACATAAATATAAACATGAATAATTAAACTAGATTTAAATAAAGATGACAGAATTTATAGTAAACAGCCTAATACTCCAAGGATAGTCTTAAGCCTTTTTTGACCATCCACTTTCAAGAGGACATTTCTCTCTTTCTCTCTCTCACACACACACATATTTATATAAAGCTATTTTATATATAAAAAAGTATAAATCCAAGAAACTCATAAGCAGGTTGATTAGATATAACACATTTATAGATAATTATATTGAGGTTAAGAACTGATAAAATGATTAAATCCTATCATCATTAAATAATCCAAATGACAAGTTAAACACTAAAATCGATCATCTTTCAGTATTAAAAAAGAACAGTAAATCAAATGAATATTAAATTTTCACATAGACTCTTTTATGTAAGCATTGAGCTTGCTAGTTAAATAACTAATGCTCTGGCCTTCAACTTAACAGTTGATAGGTTCGATTCCATCTCAGGCTTGGATGTTTTGGTGGTTTAGAATCAATTTTTAACTGCAAGTCCTGATCAAATTAGCTCTTGAGAGCAAAATAATTAGCACTAAGTGATAAACAAACCAAACTAATACTCATGTAAGTAAATTCTGATTGGACCAAAATAAATTATACAAAATTAATTTTTCTATTTATCAACTTTTGTAACTCCAAACTATAAATAGTATACTAAGGGGAAATAGATGATCATCTAAGCAATTACTTCTCATAGACTGTAATCTCCAACTGTCTCAGATATTATAAAACAGAAAATATGAATTTTTTGTTATACTTAACAAATTATAATTTAGCCTGATTATAATACACTCTGAAATATTATCTCACATAAATGTCCCAGTAAATTTACAATGAAGATAACTTTAACTCAGTGTAGATGAAAGTCAAAGAACTATAAGCTACTGATGAGTATATTAAACATATGTTTTGATAATAATGAGTCTTTCTGACTCATTATTATCAAAACATGAAAGATATTTCACGATATACATTAGTTTAGTATTTAAATAATTTAGACTATTTCAATGGATCGGATAACTTCTCTATTATGGCGTTTTTGACACAAATCGGACTTAAAATATATTTAACAGAATAAGCAGAAGTACATCCAATATAGGAAATAGATCACCAAAAAATAAAAACTCAACAAACTACTATAAGAAATTATAAGTTCAAATAAGTTTAATATTTGTACTAAATGAGTGGTCGGATACGAAAATTAATAAAACTGATTTTGATCTTTCAGGAATAAAAAAAAGATACATATGTTACGTACAAGAAAAAATACAAGAATTAAAATGTAATGAAACTATTAGAAAATATTTTATAAAAAAATTATAGAACTAAAATAACATAACATAATTATATAATGCTATCTGAATTTTTAAAAAGAAATGAATGTTTTAATAATATATAACATTTACATATGTTGTACACAAACACTGAAAGGAAAATCAAATAGTTAAAAAAATGTATTTGTAAAATTTTTAAAGAAAGTCATCTTTTTTAATGCCTTAAAGTAAAATAATACCTAATAGGATCTGTCATCTATTACAAATCTTTGAAGAAAACACAAATTTGAAACCCAAACAAAACAAACAGTGAAGAAAAACAAAACAACTTAGATGTCATTACAACTACCAATGAAAATTCTCTTTTCAGAGCTAGATGATTTATGATTGGATACGAATAACACTCAGGATGAACATGTAGTATATTGCAAGTAAAAAGAAATATGATTGATATTAAAATGCTCTAATAGGATAAGAAAAAACATTATCTATTAGAAAAATAATGTGTTCGATTACTGACCTTGGTTAAATATTTCTTATTCCTCCATTGTTATTCAATTAGTGATGTATATTGCCGATTTTGATGTTGACTACATCATTTAATCATGACTCATAATCATGGGTCATTCAGAACATCTTCATCTTTAATATAAGCAGAATGACTCATTCTTCTTATATTAAAGATGAAGATGTTGGAGTCCCCCTAAAACACTTATTTGAAAAAAAATTATATCCCTCTTAATATAACAAACAGATGAAGACAACTATTTTAGAAATTCATAACGTAATTTTTGCATTATTTTAAGTTGCAACTAGACTTAAATTAGTCGTTCAAAAATTATATTATGAAGTGATTTAAAATGGTAGGTTGGGCAGTTTGGGAAAACCTACTTAGCTGGTTTCTGTCTGTAGGCAAAGGCAACCGAAAAAGAGCTCGTAATTTTCGTATCCAGAAAATACCGAATTTGATAATTAGCTATACATAACGCGGAGATGAAAATGTTTTATATCCTATTTTTTGAGTGTTTAAGCAATGATAAGTTTTTGGATGATTAGCAATTCCTGGAATTTTAATATCTTTTCTTCCAAAGAAAAATAAAATTTTTGAATAAAAACATCAAATTTTTGACATTATAGAATACAATCTCATTAAATATTTATTCCACATTTTCAAAAAATTTATTTACAACATAATTTAGATTTTATTTAAAGGAAATTTAAAATTGTTTATATTTCATGTGCATAGTATAAGCATTTACATTTTTATTCACGTAAGAAAATAATCTTCCATAAATTCTGAAATAGCCTTGTTTTATGATTTTGTATAAATTCACATGCATTTTATTTCAGATTAAAAATATTAATATTCCCAATTTTTCTATATTGTATTTTCTTTCAGTTAAAAAAAAAATTCCTTTAAAATCTTACTTTTTTGTGTATATATTGCTTACTTTTCACTTCTTACAGAATCAGTTTAATTGAATGTGAATTTTCCTTGAATCTTTATTTACATTTGAATACAACCAAGAGTGAAGTTACTAAAAGTTGTTAAAGTAAGGAATATTTTCTTATTACAAAAAATTTTTAATTATGGATTTCAGCTTCCCAACAGTATCATTCTTGACTATTCAACGCACTACCACCCAGCAAGGATTATTTTTTATCTATGAATTTACCGTGTTACTTCCACTATATCTCATGCGCTTGTTAGATGCGGGGTTACGCTCACAGAGGCCTTTAAGACTACGTGTCCCATAATATCGGCCCAGTCATCTGGAGTTTTGTCGCAGCAGATCATCATGACTGCCATCATATAGTGTTCAGCATTAGTGTCTCGAGATAGTGCCCAGAAAGTCGACTCCAGATAGAAATTCTAACGCATGCATACTAGGTAACGGATTTTTGGCTAAGAAACAGTAACTTGGCAATGTAAATAATGCGATAAACTTATCTTTTTAGCAAGTGTACCTTCAGGTTAAACATGACAGATCTATTAAATGTCTCACTATGTGAACAAAATTTAAGGCGTTTGAGTATTTTGTCTTCATTTCAAAAGGTGTAGCGATTTAATAATGTTATATTTTCATAAATATAACAAAGTTTTATTTGATTAATTAACCA
>JAPDSC010089486.1:0-11293 GCA_026290005.1 Latrodectus geometricus | reverse complement strand
TTTTTTAACCATTTTTCCTTTAATTTTGAACATGAATTATATCAACTTGATTTATTTCACCAATAAAGAAAAAATCATGCAATGAAGGGTTAAGTAGTCCACGCGACCATCCCGATAATGACCTCTGATATTAACAATTTAATTTACGACATAGAATCAATGAATTATTTAAAATAAAAATTTACTACAGTCTACGATTTAAACCTACAGCAAACAGTGCAAATATTTACGATTTAAAGATTTATGATGAAAGGTTTACGGTTTAAAACCTAAAACGGACATGATGAGCGCGATTAAAACATTCAAAGAAACTATAGAAAGGTATGCATCTCAATTAAGAAAACATGAATTGAGAAACTTCAAAAACATGGAGGAAGAGTGCATCCATAACCCAAACCGAGATTTCGCTTAATACTTACTTGTTTTCAAACTGCGCATTTCAAAGGGGAGAAGTGATGTGGCCAAAAATGTCAACTTTATCCTATTAATTTCAATAACGTCGGGGCAACATCTGTCGAGACGGTATGATGGTGTATGGAGCTCCAGAACCGAAGTTCGAGTTCCTGTAGGATAAGTGTTCCTGAAAAACTAAACAAATGATCAATAAATCTGAAATAGCAAGGATTTATTAGTCATGGTTCTTCTTCTTCTTTTTCTTCTTCTTTTTCTTCTTCTTGAGCTTGTCAGATATGTGGCACCCCTGCATTGTTGCCTTTTGTACCATGCTCCAAGCCCAATTTTTTTCCTAGTTTTATTGTCTTGGGTCACCTACTTCTTTTATAAAGTCTGATAGGCCCTCAATGGAGTTTAGGTAGTCATGGTTACATCTGTGCATTTGCATTAGTACTCAAATACTTGTCCAAAGGTGTTAAAACAACAAAGTAGGAAAGTATTTACAGAAAGTGACACCGAAACAAATATGTATAAAAGTGATTAAAATTTCTCAATACATAAGAAAAACAGCCTTAGGATGTGTATTTCATACATTTTTATATAACCTTGGATTATCTTATGTCTTAATAAATAATGTTAAAGCATGAATTGAAAGGGCAACCGATAATTATTTTTAAAGCACTTTTGAACGTTTACCGTGTCCTGCTTTCCACATAAGACTTTTATATATAGTAGGCCATAATGCAAGGAAGAAAACCAGGAAAATTCCCAAGTTATAGTTCTTGCCTTGTATGAATAATTGTCTACCCTATAAACGGTTACCCATGGCATGTGTGACTGAGGAAGTCGGACTCCACACCTAAGTGCGGTTCAGTTGGAAAAAGTAGCATAGCGCACCCCATATTGCTAACTTGGCACTCGACAAAAAAAGGGAAAAAAAATGGTATATTTAAAAATTAAAGTGGTATTTAAAACATTTGCTCTAGATTATATTGTCTTATTACATTTTACTTATTGCTTTTTCTTCAATAGTTCTTAGTGGAATGACCAATGAGAGACACACAAACCATTCTCATGTCTTGACAGATGTTCGTAATCCTTAGTGAAGCGAATAATATTAACCGTAGATTCCGAGTGATTGAACAGCAATTCTATCCTTAAATAAGTCTCGCGCGATTCATCATCCGGTCGCCTGCGATCTCCACGGCGGACGTCGCCGCCCCTGCCCTATCTGGCATCGGAGAGAGGGACGTATAAAGCGTGTCGAATGGGCAAGGGGCGCAGGTGACGCAAGATAAATCGCCTGTCGAACCACGTGACATAGTGTGTGCGAGGAAGATAATGCAGGGAGCGAATAGTTACTTCTCCACGACTATTAAAAAGTGTGTTTGGAAACGATTAGTGGATTCACTATTCGAAAAAAAAGCTATTAATATCAAAATTCACCTGAATTTATTTTAATAATTCTCTTCGTGACTGGCTTATAGACTTCCACTATTTGTAATATTTAAAAAAGCTTACAATAACTCAATATAAAACATATTTATAAACAATAACTTAAAATAACACGAAATTTTTTTAATTTCAGATATTTTAGAATATAAAAGCATTTTATGGATTAAATTTCTGAAAAGAATTTAAATATATATATATATATATATATATATTAATAGAGAGAATTTTTATTGACTCTAAACTTTAGAAAGAACTCAAGAACAATGTTGGTTTAACAATTCTTTATCTCTGAATATAAAACTGACATTGATATGGGCAGGGGTGGCCAAACTTTTGGGATCTGGGGTCTACTCCAAGTTTAAAAAATTGAAGACGTTCTACCAATGGTAGAGCTAAATTAACGTACATATTTATATTCGATAACAAGAAAAAATTGTAAATTATGTAACTTTTCTAAAAAAAACTTAATATTAATAATTAGAAAATTAAAATTTACTTACGAAAATAATCAAAGCATTCATATATCAAAAATTGGCCATCCTTTTCACTTCATTTAGTTGAAATTTGGCACTGTGTATCTGCGAAAAGTTTATCGTATTGTGGCTGGTGCGAGTTTATTGCAATGCATAAACACGAAATTAAATATTCATCTGTTAAGTGCGACCCATGTTTGTTTTTTGTTCATGGTTGAAAAGGCAGATTCGCAAAGATATCTCTATCTAATGTATGATTTCAAATACAAAATCAATGTGTAAATATTAAGAAACGTTTCCTCAGAAATTAATTTCCACAAATCAGATTCGCTAAATGTGCTCTGGATCTAAGAAATATATCGCATCTTAATTTAATAATTTCTTCCTCGACCATGACTGATGTGATATCTATTAAATGTCCTATTTGTTCAGATACTCCATCAGTGTTGACATTTTCATTAAATGGAAATATCATAAAATTGAGTATTTCTTTCTACCTAATTAAGTCAGTGAATCTTATTTCAAATTCTTCAAACGAAACAAGTAAGTATTAAGCGAAATCTTCGAAGTCTCGGTTTGGATTATGGATGCACTCTTCCCTGTTTTTGAAGTTTCTCAATTCATGTTTTCTTAATTGAGATGCATACCTTTGTATAGTTTTAATCGCGCTCATCATGTCCGTTTTAGGTTTTAAATAGTAAACCTTTAATCATAAATCTTAAATCGTAAACCTTTGCACTGTGGTAAATTTTTATTTAAAATAATTCATTGATCCTTTGTCATAAATTAAATTGTTAATATTTTAACAATTTAATCATTATTGGGATGGTCGCGTGGACTACCTAAAATGTCTTCCCGGTCTACCAGTCGACCTCGGACGACGTCTTGGCCACCCCTGATATAAGGTATAAATATCATTAAATAAATTAAACATATAAATAAGTTAAATCTATCCCTTCCCTATAGGTTGATGACATCAAAATATGACGTAATAGTTTGAGACACTAAGTTACAAATTTTTATTACAGAAATTGTAAGTTTTGTTGCTTATTACATCTCGATCTTTAGGATATGGTAAAACTGCTACATCCCCATCTGAAGTAGGTATTTATAATGACTGCTAACTGTGAACTTGGATCAGGGAATGAAAGATACAATAGTTTTGTATAAATAAGTGCAATTACTAACTTTATCTTAGAACCTGACTCCTGTATTTATCATTTTAATATTTTATTTCCTTACCCTTTTTAATACAGAAATTTGATAATGTTTTTAATTAGACCTGCTCATGGTAGTTTAAATCATAATTGCCTGATACCTGAAAATTACTGTAGGTAATTTTATCATCCACAAGAGTTCTTCGGGATATTTTCTCATTGAGAGATACAACATACAAATATATTGCTAATAATTTGACATACATTAAAAAAAAGGAAAATCTGAATACTCCCAAGCCCCCACCCTGATACCCGAAAATTACTGTAGGTAATTTTGCCATCCACAATAGTTCTTCAGGATAATTTATCATTGAGAGATACAACATACAAATATATTGCTGATAATTTGACATACATTCAGCAAAGGAGGAAAATCTAAATATTCCCAGCACCTACCCTGATAAATTAATTGATTCCAAAAAATTACTGTAATTAATTTTATCATCCACAATAGTTTAAAAAAAAAACAAATAAATAAACAGCGCATATCTTATTGGCCGCTTGTGTGGCATTTTTGCCCTTTTGAAAAAAGAAATGTATTCAATGCCTATAATGCACTTTATTTGCCACCCTATTCTAACGCGTACAAAACTGATAAAAATGAACGAATCATAACCAAACTTTTTTTTCAAATATGGCTGAAGCTATCTCTTTTAGAATATGCACACATGTCATTTGTTTTCAATAATTATGATAAATTAAGTCAGATATGTCGCTCTACTTACCGAAAATTGGCACACACATTCCGGACAAACCAATATTTAACCACTTAAAAATATTAGCTAGTATTTTCGGTTGACATAACAACAAATTCGTCAAAAAGTATATTCATGCTCAAAAAAAAAAAAAAAAAAAAAAAAAAATGATGTACCTTGGAAGAAAATAACATTTAGACTTCTGAGATTCTTTCGTTAAAAAAGAAATGTTAGAACGATATGTTTATCAGAAGGTCAAAGATATTTTGCTTAACTAGTGTAACAAGATATTAACACGACTTATTTATTTTATCATCCGAACTTACTAATGAAACTATTTCTGACCCTAGTGTGATCAACAGCTTTCTAGTAACTTATTCATGCCTTAATTTTCCAGCTGACAGATGAGGCTGCCTGGTTGGTTAGGACGTCGTTCTCGTTAACGGAAGGTGGTGAGTTCGAATCCCTGTTTTTTCGAAGATCCGTCGTGTTTACTAATGGCAACTGGGGCACGTAAAATATGTCTGGTTGCTATATCCATCATATTCCCATTCAAAATTAATACCTCTATGAGCTGATAGGAGAAAGGCCTTGGGTCTCCCTTGGCTTCCTAAACTTGGAAGACCCAGATGGTGCTGCCACCTATGAGGCAATGTCGTACTTAACACCCTCATAAGAGGATGCTCTGTTCAAAAACGAAAGACGCTCTTTCTGACTTCATTCGTCCAATAGCTGACGGGTGGGCTTGGCTACACCAAATGTCATATGTAACAACAACAATAACAATATGAACGCTATGAATTTCTATCATCAGAAGTTACAAACAGATCAATTGCTGACCATGTTGCGATTAACAACTTTGAAAGCACTTTTGCCAGTTCTTATTTTAGCAGCTGACAGGTTAAATATAAATGTTACTAATTTTTATCATCAAAATTTACGAAACTATCTGTTACTAATCAACAACTTCTAAGTACCACGTGCATTTCTTAATTTAGCAACTGACAAATGAAATATTAACGTTATGAATTTCTATCATCAGAATTTATAAACAGATCTGTTGCTGATTGTGATCAATGATTATGAGTTAACTTGTTTAGTTCCTGATTTAGCTGCTGACAGGTAAGTTAATGGTTAATTTAGATTGGCAGAAATACAAATATTATGAAATTCTATCATCAGAATTTACAAGCCATGGTGATCTATTGGTGACTATGATGTGATCAACAGCTTTCATGTAACTTTTGCAAATCTTAATTTAGCAGCAGATCGATGAGTATGAACGTTATGAATTTAAATTATCAGAATTTACAAAGAAATCTATTTCTGACCCTGGTGTAATCAATAGCCATCATCATCAGTAGCTTGACAGTCCTGGGTGCACCTTGGCTTTCTCAAGATGGCCGTTCCATTCCTTCCTTCTGCGTTGAAAAAGTTCTAGAAGAGATGACGTTGAAAAATATCAACTCCGTATCTACGCTCTAAAAGGACCATATACGTTCACTTATATTAATGTGCCTGTGTGAAGCTATGGTAGAAGTTGAAACTCATGTTCTCATACCATAGTTGGAGAAGTCCCATTGCTTGGGACTTCTTCTATGCATTATTATCCAGAAAGTTTGCATCAAAGATGAATCTGATCAACAAAAAGTACTCTACATTTCCTTTGTTTCAAGGTTGCGATTGGTCCAACAGAAAATCGCACATGGCTGCCCAGATCCATCTCCATATTTGCAAGGTGACAAACAGGATCATACGCTTATCACAGTGTCCTCCTTGATTGCATTACTGAATGATAATGTATAGGGAAAAGACTGAAAGAAGATTTGTCATATTACTTTCCACTTACCAATCGCTCCTTTTTTTTTTTTTTTCGGTAGACGTCTGTAGTGATCGATATCTCGTGAGGTATCTATCAAGCAATTTCAGATTTATGCTCGTTGGAAAGGTGACATTGGACACTAAAATATCCTCTTGCGGTTTTTTGTTTGATTCATTCAGTTACGAGTACAAGGTTTTAAAAATGGAAGACAACAAACAGAAAATTCGATACATTTTCGTTTTTCTCTTGTAACGGCGAAAAAGATAGCCGGGTGGCTAAAATTGTGAAAGGTGTTTATCGTCCTATATAAGACTGTAACAACAAGTTACGTACAATTTTTGTTTCGTCGATTCTTTTCGGGTAATTTTGATGTTAGAAATGCACCTCGCATGTGGATACAGCATCGTCGAAAAAGTCTATAAAATATCAAAAATGATCGAAGTTAACCGCATGTCATCAGTCGTAACGCGCAAGACCTAAAAATCTACATGAAAGCTGTTTTAAACCTTTTTACAAAGTGAATCCAAAAGAAGTTACATAAAGTTCACGTAAAAATAATGGATTTCTTTTTCCCCAAACTATATATATATATATATATATATATATATATATATATATATATATATCCAGTGGCTCGACAGAACTGGGTTGAACCCGGCTTTCCTTCTGCATGTCACAGCTTTCCAGTCTTTGACCCTAATTGAGTCAAAGTCCCTTTGGAGGCTGTCAGCCCATCTCAGTCGAGGTCTACATCTTTTTCTAATTTCAGTTGGTCCAGCCAACAGGATTCTTTTAGTAGTTCTATCATCTATTTCCGGCCCATTTCATACTTTGCATCTTATGGTACTTTATAATGTCCGGCTCTCTGAATAAATCAATAGCCGTCAAGAAACTTTTTTTCTTTAATTCTGCAGCTGACAAACTTAAATTTCTCTACTCTGGTTCATATTCCCCTGCCCATGAAACCGCAGTAAATCTAGAAACAAGGTTTCTTCTGAATGCTTCATTCAGAAATAAAAGTAAAAAAGATTCCCGAAGAAATTGGAGGAAAAGAAAAATCGTGCCTCTAACCGATGGCCCCAAAGGAATCGGCATGGAAAAGAATCTGCTGAAGAAGAAAAGCAGAAAACAATTCTTACCAAGTCTAAAACTGGGAAAAGAAGACAATCCAGTGTTTGTAAATTCAGTTCTGGATATGGAATAGAATTTGAATTCCAAAAATCAAGACAAACAAAGGGAAAACTTTCTGAGAAGAAACAAAATGTTCTGTAACAAATTTAAAATTTAGAATTATGGTTTCGCCACAAAGTAAAATATATTTTAAAAGTATTTTGTAATAGAAATTGCTGTATATTTTTTAGAAAATAATAAGATCCAAAGCATGATTATTTATTTTTTATTCGCACAATAATTGTAAATCAGTTATTTCAGAATAATTTATTATATTATTTAACAATACATGAGTATAGATTTATATGTACATAATATATATACCTTGTTACGTGATTAATTAACATTTAAAAAGTGAAAATAAATAAAAAGGCAAATTTAAAGTTCAAAAAATTTCTCTTCATCAGGGTCTAAAACTGTAAATGAACGTTTCAAAACACACAGTAAATTCTAAGTTAAATTAATTACTTTAAACTCGACCCTATATTTTCAGAAAAAATAACAATAAAATACACTGATAAGTATCTTATAATAAAAAGAAGAAATTTATAATATGTGTGTTCATGTACCTGTTAAAAGGTTTAATGTTTGTGTTTAAAATTTAATAATTTCTTTATATATATATATATATATATATATATATATAAGACCAAAGCGTCAACAAATTGGCTGGTAGCTTGATGTTTATGTCAGTTATATTGGTATATATTGGGATCAATCCTAATTTAAGAGAATTGATTTTAATATACAGCTATTGAACTGAAGGATAGTACTCTAACCAATTGGCTTTCACATAGCTTTGTACTGTGTGAATTTTCAAAATCTATGCAGTACTAGTATACGATGCATAATAAAATGCGTATTACTGGTGTGCACTATAAATTATCTTTTAATGATTGATTTCTTTTAATAATTTCTCAATGACTGCTAATAAATTCACGTATTGCTGTAATTAAATAGATATTTCAAATCTATTGAATTCTAAGTACCGTTTGCTTGTCTCTCTAGTTCCAATTTTTTATGCTAAGGATATAAATGACCAAACATTCTCACCCTAGGAAGGAATTGAATCCAAACAGTTTAACTAAGGAAATTCGAGTCATGTCTCAAATTTTGTAATTATTCTAAGAACAGAGGACGCGTTGTCTTCCTGATCGAAATTTTTAGTTTGGAATTGAATTATTAGCGCCATGCTTTAAGTCCAATAATTCATAAGTTAGAATCTGATCTCTGAATTAGGAATGTATATTAAGTAATAAGCTGTCATTTTAACATCTCTTATGTATTATCTTTCAGGAGAACTTTTATAAATAGTGTAAGATTTACGTGATACAAAGAAAAAAATCGGAAAATTCTCAAGCATCCCACCTGTTTGGCAGTCTTCAACTGTAGGTTTAATGAATTTTTCTGGGGAGGGGCTTATATGTGACATATGCATGCAAATGCACATTGGGCCTGTTTATGCAAAACCATATATGGAGCGCGTTTCTCCAAAAATGTATTTTAATAAAATTAATTTTTCTGCCTTATTATTAATTTTGTTTACTATTAATTGTCTTATTATTAATTTTTCTGAAACTGTCCACTGAGTAAAGCACAATTAATCCAATTTTGTGACAGTTTTTTGACTTAATGGTTCATAAGTGGTATAAATTCACCGCGCATAAATTACCTTTCATGAGAACTTTATATTGATGAAGTATGGTTTGCGCATGTCCCAAGGGAAAAAGCTAGAGCCAATCATCTCTCCCTACAGAGGAACATGTAAAAAACATTCTTAAAAAACATATGCCTGTTGTTAAAACAATAGCTAGGATTGAATCTAAGACCTGTTGTTACGAAGATAGCTGTTCAACGGTGAGCCCAAAGACAAATATATTACAAGATAGATGGCTGTATCGCAAGGGAAGATTCGGATGTTCCCCGGAAAATTCCCAAGTACCCACTTTAATAGAAAACAACATCCATCTCCTGCTATTCTACTGTGGCCGGAACAGAGCCCCAGGGACTATCCTGTAAGATCAGCACAGTGAAGCATCATTTGCCACTCTCAGAAATTGGGAGGGTGACCACATTGTCCCTTACTGTGCTAATGGATCTCTGTGGGTTTGGATCACTTTCCCGTTAATCTGTGAAGTTCAAAGTCTATCTGTTGGTGTGACGTGGATGTGAAGAGGGTGCCAGCTCAGGTGTGACCTCATCACCTGACGGTATTTCAAAATTACTAGACATTTGATAATAGGTGAGTATTTCAAACCAAATCACTATAAAATGCAAGGCCCGCCTATGCAATTATGTATTCATTTAACCGGTATCGAATCTAGGACCTTATGCTTCGAAGAGTCCGTTATTACCGTTTAGGTCACAGTGAACCCAGAAGGAAAACCAGGTGCATGAAGCTTTAAAATGATAGAAATAAGTTTTACATTTATTACTATAATTTCATATCGCCACATTTCTTCCACGAAAATATCTCTTTGTACATTGATTCTAATAATGTAAATTTTTGCGAAATATTCATGCATTATATAATTAGTTTACATGAAACAGTAAATTTTCGAGAGGTATTTTACATTTCATATCAAGTAGCTGCAATGACTGATTGAAGTCACTATGGCAACAATGTCACTCAAACTTTAAAGTGTATTCTGAAACCCGTACTTTCATTTTGACACTACGAAAAATTATAATTCATCTTGTACTGATATTTTCACTAGAAGTTTGAACCAAATCTCCAAGATAAAAACAGAACTGAGCATTTATCGTATCTTGCAAGTACAGCAAAAATTATTTTTCTAGAATAATTTTTAATAATATGCGACAAAAATTTAAAAATTTTTAATTAAAATGTGTAATGAAACTATTTTCTTTTTGATCGAAAAGCCAGGCTGGATGTGCTGCTCTACTTTTCCAACTGAACCATAATTTGGTGTGGAATCCGACTTTCTCAGTACACACATGCCTAGGTACCCATTTATAAGGTAGGCAACCGTTCATACAAGGAAAGGACAAAGACATATGAGAAAGAGAAAGTAAATCCATGCCCTAACCGGGATTCGAACCCAGTACTTTCCTATCCGCAATCAAAATCTTTGGCAGCCCTCCACCCTGCCACGTTGAGCACTAGGCAGGGTGGAGGGCTGCCAAAGATTTTGAATGGTAAAAATAAAAATTGGAAATTTAATCCGAAAATATTAAAAAAAAAACTAGTTACAATTCTTCACTCTTATTAATGAGAATTCAACATATTAGGTTGGGGAAAAAGTAATCCATTATTTTTTCGGTAGATGTCTGCAGTGATCGCTATCTCGTGAGGTATGTATCAAACAATTTCAGATGTATGCTCGTTGGAAAGGTGACATTTGACACTAAAATATTCTGTTGCGGTTTTTGTTTGATTCATTCAGTTACGAGTACAAGGTTTTAAAAATGGAAGACAACAAACAGAAAATTCGATACAATTTCGTTTTTCTTTTATAATGCCAAAAAGGCTAACTAGGTGGCTGAAATTGTGAAAGGTGTTTATCTGTATAAGACTGTAACAACCAGTTACGTACAATTTTTGTTTCGTCGATTCCGTTCGGGTATTTTTGATGTTAGAGATGCACCTCGCATGTGTATACAGCATCGTCGAAAATGTCTATAAAATATCAAAAATGATCGAAGTGAACCGCATGTCAGCAGTCGTAACGCGCAAGACCTAAAAATCTACATGAAAGCTGTTTCAAACCTTTTTACAAAGCGAATCCAAAAGAAGTTACATAAAGGTCACGTGAAAATAATGGATTTCTTTTTCCCCAACCTAATATTTAATTTCTTTAAAGTTCTTGATAATATTTAAAAAACTTAGGATTATTGAAGCAGTTAGAAAAATTAAAATACTTTTTTCACTCAAATCTCCCTTATATAACTGAAAACAATAAATTATAAAATACTATGCTCCAGATAAGGCACAAATTGTTATTGATATAACTTTTTAATCTATTTTTAAGTATAACCAGCATTTATTGTTTTGAGCTTTTGCGCATTGAAGTGCGCAGGGGAAAATATAGCGATCAAAAGGGGAAA
>JAPDSC010089474.1:0-10308 GCA_026290005.1 Latrodectus geometricus | reverse complement strand
AAAATTGTTGTTATGTTGTTAATTAAATAATACATTAAAGTCTTAATATGCACTATTTACTAAAAAATTTTTAAGAATGCTATGAAGTGAAAAAATTAAAATTAATTAACTTTTTCACGTACATATTAATTAAATTTTCCTTCAGTTAATATGCATTACAGAAACTACAGTTGCTCAAAATTAAATAAAATATACTACAAATTTATTATTCACTGTATCTTCATTTCTAAATTGTATCTGAGTCATATAAAAATTAAGATATCATCCATTTTAATAATATTATTTAGTCATTTATTTATTTTTATATTTCACAATTATTATTTCTTCAAAATTAAAGGAAAATATTAATTTCTAACTTGAATGTAAGATAAAAAAGATATTTAATCTGTAATATTTTACTTTGATAATAATTTATAAGCCTGTAAAGCATTGTTCTTGACGACGCGTGCACCAAAATCTAATAGCACAAAATTGTTTGAAAAACTGCATGCTACCATCTAGAAAGATTTATCGTAGGCAAAGAATCGTATTATTTACAACATATCAGAAAACCTGGAACACTCCAAAATGTCCATTTTGGCAATAAACTAGGAGGAAAATCGACATCATCTATCTCTAAGTGAATGTGTCCAATAAGATTTGATCGTTTTATTTCTAAGAACTAAATCATAACATTAATGCATTGAAAAGAGAAAAAAACAAAAGTATAAGTATATTAAACTTAAAATAGGGTAATTGGACTATCATATATGTAGGGATTGGGTAAACTATTAAATTCTTATATAATATCCTGTAGCATGTACTGTGCAAAGCAGAAACATATTTTTCAAAAATTGCAGAAATCGAAAGAGGAATATTCCACCCCGAAAAAAATATAATCATTAAATAACGGTAACAAAAGATTAAATGAATTATTTTCTGTAGATGAATTTAGTAGAACTTTTCGTTAATAATCCATATCTGATTGTCGTTAATTTTTTTATCACGAAAATATTTTTAAACTTACGTTTAATAACGAAGTAAACTTACTTACTAAATTAAGTAATTTAGTAAGTAAGCTACTTTGTCTTTCAATTTGATTCAATTAATTTGCGATTTGTATGGAATATTAATTTTTTAATTTCCTAAAAGTAAATTCGAACTGGAGAATCAATATTATTTTTAATTTATATTCGTCAAAATTAATTAATAAAATTTAACAAATACACAAACCAAAATATAAATTCATTCCTGAAAAATTATATTATCCGTTTGCCCACATCTTATTTAATTCCACATTCCTTAATGGATTTGTAAGAAAACAAGTGTTTATTATAAACTTAAAAGATTAATTACATTATTAAAATTAGTTTTCTTTTCTCATAAGGAAATGAGAAAGGGATAAAAAATGTTCATGCACATTTCGAAAACTATTCTCATGGATTTTGAAACATATGTTGCGAATCATTTTGATGGATTAATTACGATGGTTCATAGTTGTTAGCCACCACAAGAAATTGGTTTCAATGAGCATAAGAAAATTGATTTTTATTTCTCACATTATGACGAATTTTAACGGAAATTGACATACGTTATTTGCAATGATAGATGGCTGTTTTGTTTTTATTTTCTACATGGACATCTGTCATGATAAGTATTTGGGAATTTTCTCCTCCCTCCCTAAAATGTAAATGCGATGTATCGTTTATAAAAAGGCTTTCTAGAAGGAATTAAAAGACGAATTTTCAAAAGAAACTCAAAACAGCTTTTAGCAGTTCATTCATTCACCCTCTTATCACTAATATCAAGCAAAAAACAAACGCTTTTCCCTAAATATTTTTTTTATTTAAATAATATCAAGTGAATCTTAGTGTAATACATGAACTAGTTCTTGATGAATTTAATACTTAATCTAATTCATGAAAAACTTTGTGATACATTTAATACTCATTATCCAAACGGTGAAGTTTGATAAAACATGAAAAAATTTCTCATTCAAACAAAAGTGACAATTAAGAAAATAATAAATCTTTTCTAAATTCATTACATCAGAGTAATTTTGAAATGCCCGCATTTCACGTTAAACATTTATTTAAGTTATTCCCATTTAAGAGATGAGTTTTTGGAAGCCATAAGGAAAAATATAGAAGTCAAATAAAGTCCATTCACTTAGAACTAATTTTTCCTCATAAAAACTCCAAGATAAGGAATAGAAATATAGCTGACCACTATGACACTGGAGGAAGTCCGAACTTGACCTATGATGAGAACCGGAAACGGGAAATCAAACAATACAGGATGGACGGAAATGGGGATGTAATATGAGAAAATCAAATAAAGTCTGTGTGACTAACATTAGTTTGGTTAATGCATTTTGTCCTGAAACCTTCCCAGATGACTTTCGAACACACAACGATCGTTGACTTTGGACAATAAAAGGAGTTTTATGTACCACGAATATAATTTAAATATTTTTCTATTCAAAAAATAGTTTTAGTCCATGTCTGCTGTTTCCATTTCATTTCAGTTATCAAATGTTGCTTCCTTTAATATTTAACATGTCCAACATAAAAAAAAATTTCATCGCACGAGTTATATAGCATTCGTATGCAAAAAAAGAAAATAATTCCTTCTATAAATCAAATACATTTGACTATTTTTTCAAATTTTTAAACTATCAAAATAATTTTTATAATTACAAATTCCATTTCCTTTTGAGTAATGTTAACAAATTCTTTGAATAATGATGTAGAAGATCTTTTAAATATACTATTTTTATGTAATCATTTTATTTTATTTTCTTAAACGAAGGGGAAAAATAATAAAACAATAGAAGGCTATTATTTAATCGAAATGATGTTAGTTAAAATGAATATTAATTTTAAACAAAGTTATATAATACAAATGCATAATGCAATTATAAAACAAAGTTATATAATACATATCATTGTGTGAATATTAAAGCATACTTAGTTCAGCGTGGTAAATGTATGTAGTTTATTTTTAAGCTCAAAATTCTATACTTTTATCACAATTTGAATAATAATTTATAATAAAGTAAATTTTAAAATGAAAATTATTATAAAATGAGATCCCTTTTTAAAAAATAATACAAAGAGAATTTTTTACCCTGAATGTTTGGCTTATAACGATATTATATTTCCTATCATATTCAAGTTTAGTTCATGGTTTAGTTAAATACACTCAGGAACATAGAAAAGGGCGCACAAAGTAACTTGCATGGGATTGAAATGAAATTTAATGCACATAATGATACAGATGTGAGATTCACTTAATGCCAAAATCAAGAAAATTAAACAAATACAACTTGTATAATTAAATAAAGACAAAGCAACCTCAGCCGTGCGTCTGATACTTCCTTCTCCAATTCATGCGGCCGTGTCCGATTGATTAGACGTTTCCGGAGATAGATGTGCCCACAAATCTTGAACAGACAGCTCCAGATTATGAACAGAATGGCACTGCGACGTCTGGCGTTTCAGCTGGTCCCATGCATGTTCTATTCGGGACAAATATGGGGAGCGGGCCATGGAAGTATCTGAACATGACGTAGGAAGTCTTGAGCAGCTCGAGCTATATGCGGACGAGCCTTGATGGAAAATTGCCCCTGGAAATTTTATTAAGAAAAGTCGAAGAATGACATCAACATAACGCTGGCCTGTTTAGGTTCCATGTACCACAATTAAAATGGACCAGTTATCATAAGCTATACCCCCTAGACCATGAAGCATGCTTTATGGGCAATGTGTCGCACGACATGTGGGTAGAAATGCACCGTTCACCAGGGCGCTTTCATACCCGTACGAGATTATCATCTGTCCCCAAAACGAACTGGAATTCATCACTAAGCACCACGTTTTGCCAATCAGTGGCACTCCACGTTGCTCGGGCTTGAAACCTCTGTAGGCACCCCGGAGTCGCCGATTAAAGTCAATACACGTTACGGCGTTAAAGTCAATACACGAAAAGGAAGCTTGGATCGTAGATTCACACTGGCAAGGTATCTGGAAATGGTTTGTGGAACAATTGGCACTTATATATGTGCGTGTATCATGGAACGAGTCATTACGGGATCCACGAGAGCTTGCAGAATGATCTTTTGATTCTCTCACCTCGTCATCTTCTTGGTCCTCAAATCCTATACGCTACACGTGGGTGCCGTCACGTGTTCACTGCTTCTAACATGTGTTGACGACACACTTCGAACGATCTACCTGGTGAGCAACTCGGCCCATCGAACAGCTTGTGGTTTTCAAGCCGATGTCTCACGCCTCCCTATCATTCTTCGCTTATTAAAGTCCTCCTAGTGTCGTCATGTGATCAACATCACTTTTCTGAATCTTTCACTCTGCGCTGGTTTATATAGGGCCCATTACTTGATTGCAGCTCAATTTTCTTGTGTGTAGTTATGCGCATAGGCACCAAACCTTGATCATTTGCATACTGGATATCATTGTACTTATTTGTGAAGTTTCGCGCTTGTACCTTTCTTCCTTATTGGCATGCTATTTTCAGTGTTTCATACCAAATATATGGAAAACTGAAAAGAATGTTAAAACTGAAAATTGTCTTCGTTGATTGATTTTATATTACATTTGAATGAAAATTTTAATTTTCAAAATTAGGAAAACACACACAGAAGAATATTTTCTAATTTATTTATAGGGCTTGGAAAATATAGGTATGACTAGTTTGGATTGTTATTAATATGTGGCATGTGGCTTGTTTATTTATGATTAAGAGCGCATGCCATTAATGTGTAGAAAATTATTTCGAGATTATATTTTTGCTAAAGCCAGTACCGCAGTTATTGAAATGGTCCACATCATTTAAATAATTAGTTGCTGGATTTTTTCCAATTCAAATTTGTGTTCATCGTTATCATTTCATCTTTACTCAGATATAAATAAAGTTATTAGGGATTAACGTTATTTTTCAGCAATCAGAAATAGAATTATTATTCTCATGTATTTATCGATCAGCATAAATAACAAAGATTGATTTTGTAGATAAGTCGAAAACAAATTAAAAATCCAATTTTGCAGTCAGCTGCTTAAGTATTCCAATAATATTACGCATATTTTCCTTATTTTTCACATTCTGGGATTATAATGTTGGGAAATTTCACTCTTTAAACTATTTAGTTTATTTACGCAATATTCTCATTTATTCTTGTTAATTAATTCATAGGAACACAAAGAAAAGAAAAAATACGAATAATCCAAAAAATAAGAATTTTCATAATATAAAATGCTAATTATGATGTTGATTACAATATTATTAAAATGTTAATTACAGTTAACTGATTTAAAAAGTTTAAAAAAAGTATTTAAAATAATAAAAAAAATCTTACACGAATATTCAGTTTTAATTAAAAAAATATGGAGATTTTCTTTTTGTGTTTATAGTTAACATAGAACATTTATTTTAATGATGGTTTTCAAGAAATCAAACAAAAAGTTATGTGCAATTTTATAAAGTGCAGGTTATTCAAAAATGGATAATCTGTGCTCGCAAATAATCAAGAGTTCTGCGTTGTTTTTATTTTAATTCCTTGCACATTTTATTCAATCATTATAAACCAATCTACAACATTTATTTTCATACATTAAATTGTAAGATAATTTTCAATTTGTAATTAATAAATTAAAAAAAATCACAACTAAATGTAGTGCAATGAATATGCAATTAAAATGGGGTATAAAACATGAGACTTTATTTTGAACTCATTATGAAAGTATAATATTTTCTTAAATTCTATTATTTATTTTTCTTAAAAGTGTCCAATAGAAAAAAAATTGAATCTTTAAATAGAAACTTTATTGCGTTTTAAATAAAATATAACTATCGATACTTTTCTGAGATATCTATATATGACTGAAAAAGTTATTTCAATCAATTTGGTTAATAAAAATATTCTTTTATTATATCTATCATTTTCAAGGACAAAAAAATATTGTAAAAGTTCTTTTGTGATATGAATTTAAATAAAAAATCATTGCATCTTAAAAACATGTTTGCGACATTTTATGTCCATCATGCAATTGTAAATTAAAGTTGCAATAGCAATGAGGTACTGAGAGTATCTTGAACATAAGCTTCTGAAAACAACCTTAGCTACGATTTGAAGAATGGTTATAATCATCCAGATCTGCACCTGACACCCACGATTTAAACACATCAAATCCAGACGCTCCGGATGAGAAAGCGACGATCTAACCACAACAACAACACATGGGCGGCCATATTTCGTCACGTTAATAACTGGTGGCACACAAGAGTTGGCGTAACTTCAGCTCTTTTAAGAATTTAAACAGAAAACAAATATTTTATGCAAATAATTATACAAATAAGTGACCAATAGAACGTAGATTTTAAAAACAAATCAAAACATAATTGAAACAACATTCTTACAACATTTGAAGCAAAATTCTGAGTAAAAATAAAAATGGAAATTTTAATTCTAATTATTCAAATGTTGCTTTTTTTGTGGTTGGGAAAACTTGTTTCATAATCTAGATTAGTGTAATATTTGATGAAATTTCAATACTATTCTCTCACTATTATTTTCGATGGAAAAGATTAAACAGAAATGGCAATTGTGTGTGCTGATCATGCAGTGTAAATTCTTTAACTGTTAAATATTGTAAATTAATAAATTATCTTTCAATAGATGGCAACGAATGGGATATTTGTAAAGGGATAGTGGGTATTTCCATCTGTGGAATTTGTTGTGGAATAAAACGAGAAGGATGAATAAACTGGTTTATTCGAACAAAAGCGGGGGGGGGGGACGGGAATTAGCCCGGTGGGAAAGAATAGAACCACGGTGTATCAAGCTTTCCTGGGGAAGGTGGAAATTAAAATATTATGGCAGGGAAGTGCTTAGCGCTCTCTTCAGTAATATTTTACCCGTAGTCATTTATAAAAAGATATTTATGTATAAATTATCATTATAACTAATAGTATAACGATTTTATAATTTATTATTAACACAGAAAAGTATTAGGACAATTTGACTCTCTTTATAATCTTAATCATGTAATTTAGACGGATAAATAATTTTAGATGGATGTGTTGATTTTATAACAACGCTTGCAAATTTGAAAACTATATATATATATATATATATATATATATATATATATATATATATATATATATATGTGTGTGTGTGTGTGTGTGTTTCAAGCAAATTTGTTAAGAGTAATCTTAAAAATATTGTATGTCAAATTAATCATTGAAATCTCATGTTACTTTTAAAAAATGAAATTTATTTTAAAAGAAGAAAATATACTAAAATGAGTTCTTTTTATGAAACTTTATTTATGAGAAATGTTAAAATATGAACACAACGAAATACTGCGCAAAATAAATTTCTTATACTTTTGCTTTGAGTTTTAAAAATTTAAACATGTCAAAGAGGCTTGAGTTTAAGACTATTTATTGAAAAATCAAAATGCTTTGAGTTATGACAGTGAAGAAAATCCATGAAGAAATTTATTCACCAAACGCTAAGCAGTACAAATATAAATAACTGCAATTTTTTTAAAAAGCTGTACTAGGAAAATTCAAATTCAAATGATGAAGAAAAAAGAATCTGGCCTTAATCCTGAAGTCTTATCATAAAAAATTATATAAATTGGATAAAAAGCGATTGGAAAATTTAAATTTATTTATTATTTAATAGAAGAAAATACCGAGTGAAAAAATAGTTAAGAAATCAATCACAAATTTTAGCTTGTGAGTTTAAAAATTCTTAAAGAATGTTAAAAATAGCAGTTTATATGTACTAAACCAGTTTAATATAATATGCACAAAAAGAAATTAATAAATTCATAATAAAAAAATAACTGCTTGAACTGAATATCCTATTATATAAAATGTATTATCAAATTGTCTTTTAGAGCCCAAATGCTAATCTAAACATGTAAAAACATTAAAAAAGTTGGAAGTAAAAAAAAAAATTATTAAAGTGCAGCTCTGGGTGAAAATAGAATTAACAATAACAAAATTGCTTGATACTTTTTTCGTCTTTTAAAACTTTTTTTTTGTAGGTCTAGTATAAAATAAATGTTCACAAACTTTGCATAGCGGCTCACCGTGGTTTAAAGATACAAATTTGCTCTGTAGAGAGTGAAAGGTTCTCGGGTTCGACCCTTGCCATTATTAAAAATACTACTGAAAGTTAGGGATATGTTCAAAGAGGAGAATGAATATATATATATATATGGGCCTGAATGTTCTATCTACTTTAAAATGAAAGTTCTTGTCTAACTAACCCTCGTGTACAAAAAAAAAAAAAAAAAAAAAAAAAAAAAAGACTACATTAAGTGAAAAGAAATAAAAAAATAGATCATAATCTTTTTGAAGAAATGTCCTTGTCAATTCACATCTGCTTATCCAAGGGAGAATTGGGTTTTGGCATACATTAAGGAAATGTCATAAAATACATTGAATTAGTTCAGCCTTTTAGGGAAGAAATACCTTTAATTAATACAGCCTTTTAAAACTATTTGCAAATAACTTTTTATTTTTATCAAAAGGCATTGCCAAATCATGTAAGGATGAATTTATAAAATTTGTTTTCATTTAATATTCATTCGTCTTGACTTATTGATAAACAAATATTGGTGTCTAAGGATCAAATAAAAAAAATCTTTGTTTATCATTTTGTATTTTATTCTTTAAAAAAGTAAAACTAAAACCAACATAAAATAGAAATAGAATAGAGCTGGTGTATATATATATATATATATATATATATATAGTTGCCATAAATAAAGCTTTGAAGAAAAATGCATTAATGAGATTAATTATCTGAAGTTATGGAATATAAAAAACAATTGTTCTGAGATTTCTAGATGTTGTAAAAAATAAGTCTTTTCATATTGCCCATTATAAAAATCGTCAAAATACTAAATTAACAATATTTGCGGTCATTTTTAATAGGTTTATATTTTTAATTTTATTGTTACTTTATAAATTTTGTACGCATCAAATATTTCAGTGCTGCACAATGTTTACTGTTGGCAAAAATCTCTAAATTGTTACTCTAAAGAGTAGTTTTAAAAACTTAAAAACATTTTTTAAAATTGAAAAGTTTTGAATTCAGTATTTGTGAACTATAATTTTCAAACTTTGTTTTTTTTTTTGATAGATATTATCAAAAAATATTTTAATAAATATTTTTTCTATTGTCAGTTTATTTTTTACTTTATTGAATGGAAATTTTAATAGAATAATCACTCTGTCTTCAGGCATGTCTTTTTGAATAAGAACGCAAAAAATCATTTCATTTTTCATTTACATTACTGCATTTTCATTATGAGAAAAGATTTTGCTAAAATTCACATTAAGATTTATATTTCAATATATTTTAAAATTTCGTAGAGTTCTGAGGTAAAATTCAAAAGATAAAATATAATTATTTGTTGCTTGTATTAACAACAAAATCCCTACAATTATTATTGAAGTTGTTCAAAATTAAAAGAATGATAAATTACCTATTATTCAAAATGAACCAAACTATCATGCAAAAGCGCAGCATTGAATATGAACCCTAATTATTATGTACATAATTGCCAAATTATTCTGAAAGAGTATGCATTAAATTTAGCTTATGAAAATAAATGAATTTTAAAAAATGAAACAATGTCTTATGCCAGGTTTTGATGTAATCTGTTGCATTATGTTATCAACAAATATTTTCTATTATTTTAAAATTAAAGTTATTGTAAATATCTGGAATCTTGATAAGCCATATTACCATCATTAAATACATTAAATGTAAACTATATTGATTATCTATGTATCTTTACTCGAAAATTCAGAATAAATATTAAATTTAATTTTACAAACAAAGGAAAAACTTAAAAAATTTTGTGCCTTTTATATTAATTTTCTCTAATTTTATTTTTATAAAGCAAATATATATTAAAAAATGATAGATGTAACTAAAAACCGTATCTTATCTTATTTAGAAAGAATTTGCGCTTATTTTTTTTATTCATTATTTTATTTTTTGGCTTTTGTTATTATTTTTGTTTCATTTTTTTGTCTAATAATAATAATAAGTTTTAAAAAAAAAACCCAACACACAAGGCCCTTAAAGAAACTATGAATACTAAACATACAGAGAATATATTTATTTCAAATAATATTGATATATGAAATATGATTTAAATTTATATCTAGTTAAAAATACTCTATACAAAGCTATATTTTAATATCTTAGGGATATCTTAGAAACAATAAAACGTTATCCATGTAAGAATATAAAAAGCTTTTTTTGTTGAGATTTTAATT
>JAPDSC010089471.1:0-19107 GCA_026290005.1 Latrodectus geometricus | reverse complement strand
AAAAAAAAAGTTCAGACTTATTGACTAAAGAAATGAACTGATACTTCCTACATTTGTTATATATTAAGTTGTAAGGAGAAATGATTGGATCTATAAATAAGAGAAACGAAAATTCAATCCAAATTAGTTCCGTACTGATATGACCCTACTCTTTAAGATGTGCTATTTCCGTAAAATTAACTTTCAACACTCAATAATCCAAACTTGATGGCCAAAGCCAATAACTACATCATAAAAATTCTAGACTTAATGAAAGCCGCTTTAAAATGCATTAATTGTTTAAGTATTATTAAATTTTAATTAATAAAATATTTATATCATTATTTTTTCTGTATAGATATCATAATCTAGTTTTTTTACTATTTAGGAAAAATAATTTTATCACCTAAAATAAATTTGGTTAGTAAGAAATTAACTTATCACGTGATTCTAATTCCGGATAACAAAAATACAGTATAAGATATTTGATTTTGTATTAAAAAATTTGTCAACACTTTGATAGAGAACATATGAAAAATATTCGTACTTATATAAGCATTCCAATCACTGTTAAGAATTTCGCAAAAATTACCGAGTATAGTAACAGTTACTATATGAAATACTTGACGAGAATGCTTAGCAACCTGTTCTTTTAATCAAAATATCACTGGTAAGAAAAAAAATCACCCACTTCAGTCTCGTTGTTTGTAGAAGTTCAGAATTCTCTTTAATCTACACCAGTCAAATTAGCCTAAATGGGCAGAAACTGACAGCGGAACGATAAAATTAATCATGGAGCCTTCCGAATTTTTTAAATTTTTAATGTGTCTGAAACTTAACTTTGAAAAATTCGTCTACTCATCAAAAATAAATGTTTTCTACAAAAAATATATCTAAATTGTTAATGCAATATTTATAAAGAGTGAAAAACTTTGAAACTAAACATTTATGATAAATGCGTGGTTGCATTTTCTCTACTTGGACTCTATTTATTTAAAAATGAGGTATCTTATAAATACTGGAGTACAAATACTATACTTTTAAAAAGAACTACTTATATTCTACTTGAAATAATCACTCTATTCCCAAAATGTTTATTTTGCATCTTAAACGAAAATAGAAAAAAACTAACCTAAATAACACAAAGAATTTAATTTCTATAAATTACTTCTATTCTATTATCACTTTTTAACTACACCATATTGTATTATGTAAGTGCACAATGTAATATTGAAAAAAAAACATGAAATCTCTTCGCAAATGATTTATGAAATCTTTTAATGGAAAACTAAAAACAGAATAATTAAAAAAATATAATTTGTTATCATCCACTTTTATAGGAAAGATTCTATATCTTAAAGAAAATGTTTTAAAATTTCTTCCTTAAGAGAATTTTAATATTCGGTAAATCTTTTTGACAAATAAAGTTTTAAATGATAAATATCAACTAAATCCCAGAGCGCATAATTGTTCTAAGCCAAAAAGAAAGTGAAAAAAAAATTTTGTTCAAAATTAATTTGCTTAGTTGTTGATAAATTTTCGAGCAAGATAATTCCTTTGAGACTTCTATGTTAAATTAAATTCTAAGCCAATCTATGCATCTACATCAATAAACTCTTGCATGTCTTAATAAAATTCTTAAAAAAAATACTGAAACATTTCGGAGTAATATTTAATGAAACTAATATTAGGAAATGTTAGTTTTATTAAACTTAAAGACTAGAAAACATTTTTACAAACAAAAATTTGGATTCTGTTTATTTGCATATGGTTTTACAATCTTTTTGCATTCGTCAGTTAATTCAGTAAAGATTTATAATTCAAATAGGTTTAAATCATTAAAGAACGAAATTTTAAACTGAAATCCAAAATACTAATTCTGCTGCTGCTAGCTCAAAATTTTTTTGATTGTTGTTTTTAGGCAGTTTTATACAGGAGGGCTTTGACTAAGACCTACGGGTTAAATGAATTCTAAAACTGGTCTTTTTTCTAGTCGGTGACATAAATGTTAGGAAATAGTCCATCACTTAAAGATTTTGGAGAATAAATTTGAAATTATTCCATTTCTTTAATAAAAATTTAAAAAAGTAAACAGATTTGTCGTTGTACAATTGTTTTTTTGCACTCGTGGTCTAATTTATTGGAGATCTAAGAACTTAAAATGGATTCCAAACAAGAATACTTAAAAATAACCTTGTCGAGATATGAATAGAATTTGCAGACTTTTAACTGAAGACTAGATTCTGAAACTTCAGCTATCAACTCAAATCAAAATTTAATAAGAAACATTAATTAAATTACCCAATTTGTCAGTAACTTTTTAAAAATAGTAATCTAACATATCTTTCTTAAAAATATGGGTATTGTTCCATTTCGCATGCGCGGATGATAATGTTACCATTTGAAACAAAGTATCACAAATTGCACTTTTTACTTTTATTATTTTTAATTTTCATTTTAAATAATTAAAAAATAGTAATGGCCTTCGACTAGTTCGAATATCGAAAATATTTTTTCAACTAACATTTACTAATTCTGTATCAAGTTTCGGTGAATTGTCACCAAAAGTGTCAACTTGGCGAGATTTGCGCCGACGAAATGGAATAGTACAAAACTAAGTTATTTTTTCCTATAGCAAAAATAATATAGGGAATGTTTTTTGTAAACTTAGATGTACAAAAGCTTTTATATTTTTGTGTAAAAACTAATGCACCATCTTGTGAAGTAGGAGCTGTTGTATTCACTTCATACTCTATTTATTTATTCAACTATTTGCTGCCAATTGGAATTTGAACCAGAAAATTCACCCAGAGATAATTTTCGACAGTATTTGAAGAAATAAAATATTGATCAATACTCATTCAACACCTTAATCTTTAAATGTACCAAAATATGAGAAAGTTAAGAACTTATCTCTAAATGGCATGAATTTGGTAAAATCTTTCTAAAGCCATCATCATCCATAAAAAGAAAACTTCAGTCCCCAAGGAGTTATTTCTTCGTTACAGGAAAAGTAAAAAGAAATATAAAAACACAAGTTTAATTAATAGGAGTAATAAAAGCAGAAAAAATATCAGGGACTTTTAATATGCATATGGTAATTTAAAACTGTGAAATATTAACTACTTTGTAATATCATTCAATTACTTTTGTCTTGATATTGGTTTTGAATAATTTATAATTTTTTTACAATCAAATTTTTATTTAAAATTATATTCTTCCTTTTAAATTCATAATTATTTTCTGCTAATTTCTATATCTAAGAACTTCATTTAACTTCACTTAAAAGCATCAGGAGATATGGCTTAACACCAAAGTTAAGACATTTGAAAAAGATATTTTAAGTTTTATTTCCTCCGCGTTATTATAAACTTCCTTTATTTTTCTCATTTCTTAATTTTTTCTATTGTTTAACTTTCTTTAAGAATTTCGGCTGACGTGAGAGTTACGGTCATAGGTAAATAAAGATAAAAAATAGCTAAATATAAAAAAAAATTTTAAATTCTTTTCCCTTTTCTAAAAAAAATGTACCAGAAGTAATTAATCACTAAATAAAAGTTGATGTTGGCAGTGAAATTTGTTTATAGTGGATTCCAAGTAATTTTTAATTAACGATAGCTACAGTTCTAACTTGCGCCATTTCCATTTTTAACTTTCTTTTGAAGTGCAAAAGTTTATTTTGTGATATTCAATACCATTTTATTTTTGATATTATAGTTTATTACGTAATACGCTCTAAATGAAATTGAAGGCATTTTACTTATTTAATTTTTGGTTATTTCTTTGAATATTTATTTATCTTATAGTAACAAAAACTATCAAATGGTTAGAAGATGAAAGTTGGATTATTATCTATTTTGTTTTTTACCTTCCCGCAACTAAATAATTAAATGTGTTGAATGAATACATATTATTTTTATAGAAAATTCTCAATTTTTATAAAAGTTTTAATTTTGTTGCCTAAAAATTTTAAAAATTCCTGAAACTCCTCGCAATTTTATTTTTTACAAAGGAGATATGTTTTATTATATTAAAGTTTTATTATATATAATTGATAAAATCAAAAGAATTTATATTTTTCCCTTTAATTAACTTTATGAATGTTGTTTATAAGATGTTCGTTTTTTAAATACATGTATTAAATAGAATTCAAGACAATTTTGAAAATAAATCTAATGTTCGTTATTTTATAAGTATGATGCTTTTTTTAAAATTGATATTACTTAGTTAATTTAATTATAATTTTACTTAAGAAAATTCATTTGGAATATCCTGCTTATTGTTTTTAATTATGTTGAATCAATGCAAATTTTTATTAAAACTTAAATTTTTATATCAGAAACTTCAAGCTTTGTAGAACGTTTTTTTTAAATTTTATTTATGATATTTTTGAAAAAATTAAGTCAATTATTAAAATAGGTATTTTTTAATGTTATTAAGACTCTACTAATTTAAAAATACCTCAAAATGTCTCTATTTCTTACATGTTTAGGGTTGCTGACAAAATTTCAATATCTATGTCGCCAAATGTCTCCTTCTTAACCGTAGTATTCAATTACATCAAACTTTCTAATATTTTATATACTTATAATTTTTTAAAATTTTATTTTCTCTTTAACCGAAGTGTTAACATTTTGGATATTATATTTATACTTCAATTTTTTGCTAAATAAAAGGAAGATTCGCTGATCTTTGCATCTATTCTGAAAATATTTCTACAATATAAAGAACATCATTTAAATGACAACATAATTTAGCCTGTTGAATTTTTAGTTGATAGTTTTATATTGTCACCTAAGACTATTAAATAAACTGATTTGGTACCTTTGAGTTTCAATTTACGTAATTTTCTTATATGAAATTTTAAAAAGTCATCTATATTATTAGCTTGGGAAATCTTTAACATTTAAATAATGAACATTTTTTAATTTTACGTAGTTGAAGTTAGAATTATTGCTAAGATATAATAAAATGGAAAACAGAATAACCTCCCCGATTAATATAATCCTTTTGCTTTAAGTAAAAGATTAGAAGTTCGATTACACAATTATTGATCAACAGATAATTTTTTATCCCTATGTGTTCCATTATCATCACAGAGATTTTTACTTTGAAATATGTCAATAAAATACTTTTAAGCTAGAAAATATTTTCTCAAAAAGAAAAAAGCGATAAATATCACAAAACTTTCTATGAGTATTGAACTATTTTGTTTTGGATTATTTGATGGATTCAATATTCATAAACATTTTCATAAATATAGTCATAATCAGTGAAATTTTATTTTTGACTTCAAATAACAGTTAATTTTCTGGTGTAATTATTTTCTGTACAATAATTTCTTAAAAATAATATCTTGCTATAAGATTTTAACGTAAAATCGCGAAATGTAAATTTATTATATTCAGTAATATTTTTGGCTGATATTTTTGGCTGAACAAGAAAAAGCGATAGAATTATCATGTTGATTTTTACAACACACACAAAATATTCTAAAATCATTTAATATCTCTAAAATATATATAATTAATAATTTTATCCAATTTATATGCATTATTTCAATACATACACAGAATATGTTTTACATTATTGGCGTTAGATATAAAAAAGCAATATCAAAATGAAGGATTTTGACTAATGAAATTAATTTTTAGACAAAACAATCTTTTGTTAAAACTTCGAGATTTTAAATCTTTATTTCAACGAAAAGAGAAAAAAAAATGTAAGTTAATTTTAAAAATTGTTGTACATTTTCACAACAGCATATTTTTTCCAATCTAAGCGACTCGACGCAACCAACGACATAATAATTTTCAACCAAGGTCAAATGACGGGATCGATATCTGAGCTGGGACCCCTTCTCTACCCCAGTAGTGGGACATTGAACCCTGCGAAACCATTAACGTACAAAAGCTCTTTTAGCAGATAATTAAAGAAATTGTTTCAGTAGCTTGTTTATTATGAACATTTATATTGTAATTATAGTTGTATGTAATTGGTTAAATTATTGCAATAAATTTCTGATAAAAAAATCTTAAAAATAAAGCCGATTTATTCACTTTAAAGCACCAAGGTCAACTGAGGAAGTTGATATTTAAGCTTTATCATATTCTTCACACCACATCAGAGAAAGCAAATTCGATCCTGTGAAATTTTCTACAAGCATAGAACTTCTTACCACCAAGAATTTGGTCTTGATCTGGTATCGAATATATTATTTTTCGGATGCGAAGCAGTATATTTCCCCTCCAACCAAACAGATACTACTTAAGGCCCTATTGAAGACGGTTTGTAATAAACCCTGAAGATTTTTAGAATTAATTTAATCTTTTAGTGGATTTTTCCAAATTAATTCACTATATTAAGTTACTTTTCAAAAAGTTACCGAAAAAACTCGGTTGACATACAAGGCCTGGCATTTCTTCTCGTCATGTGCTTTGAACATTGCTAAATGAATAGACTAACAACTGTGAAGATGTTTAATAGGTATCATTTTCTTCCATGGCTAACTTTTCATGATCGATGGACTTTATTCAAGTGTTGTCATGGAGGAAATTAGGAAAACTCCCAAGCACTCACTCCAACTGTTGTGCATTGCCAAAAGTAGGCACACAACATTTACTACAGATAACTGGAAAGATGGCAATCCTATTATCAGATCATGGTGAAAATCCAAAATGAAAACTATCATATTATGCTTATTCACAGATTTTAAATTTCAAATATTTTTTTCCCTTAAATTTTTTTTAAAATAGGAACCTTTAAAAACAAGAATCCATTCTTCAAATTGTCTTCTTCATTGAAAGCGTATTTAGAAATCAAAGGCAATTAAAAGTGCTGCCACCCGTCAATGCACAATAATGTGAAGTTACAAATCTTTATTGAATGTGAAACGTGAACAATAAAAATCTACAAACTCTTTAGTCTCCAATTCAATAGTTAGTGATTTTTTATTTCCCACCTAAGACATTCGATTTGGAATCTATTTTGAACTAGGATCTTGGTCAAATTAACACTCGAGTTCAAAATGTAACCGTAGAGGGCCAATCCACCCATACCACTTTGTTTTAAAAGAACTAAAAAAATTACATGAATCATCTTAGTATAATTATGTATGTTTATCGATTTTTTTTACTTATAAATTGTATCAACCAACAAACCGATTCCATTGAAGTATTTATTTCCAATCAACATATTATGCTTTAGTTATTCATTGCGTGGAATTAATTCATTATCCTTTCGAATATTTTTTTGCACTTCGAATAAACCCTCAGGTTAAAAATACACTGAGCGAATCATTAATTAATGCTTAAGTTTTCCTTTCTCTCTGTAGATCTTCCATCTTTGTTTGAAGTTTGCACTTTGCACCGACTGTTTAATGCATTCAAGTGTACTTTAATACATCCTGTTGAGGTTTTTTAAACAATATTTTAACATTTAATTGAGAGAGAGATTTCCTTATTTATAAATAAGACTTGAATGTTTTGAAGAAATGGTTTTAAAATTCGAAATCCATAACAATCTTAAAAAGTGTATTTGTTTCAGCAATATTTATTTTATCTTTAAGCAGATTGTATTAAAAAAAAACTTAATTCAATTTATTAAATAATGTCATATTATTTAATAAATGGGATTAAGTTTGATTAAAGTAAGGTTAAATTGAAGTAATGTTACATATTCTTGCAAAAATGTTAACGACATTAAAAAGCTTTTTCTGTTAATAGATGAAATATGTAAGTAGTTCCAAAATGTGTTCCTTTAATTATTTTGAAGAAATATATGGAGCAATAAAAAGTATTATTTTGATAAAATAATCATACTAATAAATAAACTTTTTAACTGTAATTTGTACTAAAATGTTTATATTTTTGAAAAATAGTAATTTAAATAAATTTAATTTTTTTAACTGTAGATTATTTATCTCACAGTATTTGTTCTGAAAGAAGTACCAAATAACTTCTTTGAATTAAATTGAAAAAAGTCTCCTAAAAATTTTTAAAATTCCAAAATTATCAAAATTATTAATTTTTCTTTTAAAAAAACGTGTTAACATTTTTCTTTAATTTTTTTATAAATAAAACTACACCTAAATTATTTCGAGGGATTTGCAAATGACATTCAATGCCACGCAACAATTAAAAGTGTAGCATTTTCTTTTACTAAAAATGATTCTTAGAAAATTTGATAACTGCCAAAATTTCAAACATCATTTTATTGTAGTTTGTATAAAATTTATGGTTTAAATCATTTTTACTGTTGATAATATTTTATTTATAGGTAATCTTATCACAATTTTACTTATTAAAGTTCGTACATAAATATAATTTATTTAAGCTGCTTGTTAAATTGTTATATAATTTTAGTTTTTTATTTGGTTTGTTATTTTACGATCATATTTTGTACATTACCACAAACTCGATTGGGATCTAATGCTCAAAGTAGATGTTGAATCTAATAGAAACATTCATATTTAAAATGGAAATTACACTCACACGAATTCTTAAATTGATAATTAAAGCATTAACCATTTAGTTGCCATTCAGTTTTTATTAATTATTGTGAGTTCTTAATGATGCTTTATTCTTAAATGTTCTCATGACAAAATCTTGCTGATCCGTTATATTGCTTGCGCTATTATTTGTTTTGTACATTTCCAAATAGTTTTTCAACATATTCTCATATGTTTATAAGAAAATTTAAGATTACTATTAAATTTGCTCACGTGCCACTGTTTTAATAAAGAACTTGTCATTTTTGTTTCAAGATAAAAGTTTTGTGAACTGGGTTACTTTCAAATGGTGAGATTCAGACAATAATGAGAGTTATTTTGACTTTTTTTTTTAAAAAAAAAATATGATAAAAAGATGAAAGGAAATACGTCATTTATAGTTTCACGTGATATTAAGGCAACCATTTCTAGTGGCGGAAGTTGTAACTTTCAATGACTTTCTCGTCATTCCTCCTTCCCTACAGGGCATATTTTTATACAAACCTACTTCTTTAGGTATTTTTTTTTCTTTTGATAGAAAATCATTCAGTTATTTATTAAAAATATTTCTCTCTTTCTAAATAAACGTTTAAAGTTATGAGTTTTGGAAACATAAATAGACTAAAGATTTATTTAATAAACTTTTTGTATTTATTTAATTTAAAATTAAGAATAAAAAAATATACTTTCTGAAATAAATATACAAACTTAAATTCAAAATTAAATGGATTATATATATAAACGTGTCACATCATGAATGAATAACTTTTGAAAGATAATATCTAATTGATAAGCACATCTGATCTAACTCCACAAAATATTATCTGTTTTATCATTTATAATACGTCAATGGCTCACTCAAAATGACTTATGATGCTTTTTTCATGTGAAACTCAGTCAGAAATCCAAATTGCTGTAAATAAAAAATAAGTTTAACTTTTTAGACATTCTTATATTTTTTGTTTTAAATACTAGGATGACCATTCATTCTTAGAAGAAAGAGAATATTTTACTCAAATAAATGCTTATAAACACATGAAAAGGATATTTTGCTTTCTCTTTGTATTTATTCAACAAATATGTATATGAATACGAGTTTCACTCAAGAATTTCAAAAAACTCTCTCAGAAAAGAAATAAAAATAAACAAACAGAAAGGCTCTTATGTCTTCAAAATTGAATGTGCTTCTCAAGTGAGTGTAGTATTTCTGAGAACTTTCAATAATATTGTTTTCAAATCCTTCAAAACCAAGAAATATTTTTGTATGTTTGTAAACACATAGTGCAAAAATACCATGTACGTGGTACATTGCGCATATATACCATGACATGCACATGATACAATTTGCAGACATACCATACCACGTACATGGTTTGTCTGCAAGCTTGCATAGTGTTATAAAATATCGGATACCGAATACACTGTGCAGACATGCCATGTTATTTGCTTGCCATGTATAATACGTTGTATACAATGTATGATAGCTGACATATTTTACAAATATACTATGCCATATATTAGTTTGGGGAAAAAGAAATCCATTATTTTTACGTGAACTTTATGTAACTTCTTTTGGATTCACTTTGTAAAAAGGCTTAAAACAGCTTTCATGTAGATTTTTAGGTCTTGCGCGTTACGACTGCTGACATGCGGTTAACTTCGATCATTTTTGATATTTTAAAGACATTTTCGACGATGTTGTATCCACATGCGAGGTGCATCTCTAACATCAAAAATACCCGAACGGAATTGACGAAACAAAAATTGTACGTAACTGGTGGTTACAGTCTTGTATAGGACGATAAACAACTTTCATAATTTTAGCCACCCGTCTATCTTTTTCGCCGTTACAAGAGAAAAACGAAAATGTATCGAATTTTCTGTTTGTTGTCTTCCATTTTTAAAACCTTGTACTCGTAACTGAATGAATCAAACAAAAAACCGCAAGAGGATATTTAAGTGTCAAATGTCACCTTTCCAACGAGCATAAATCTGAATAGATACCTCACGAGATATCGATCACTACAGACGTCTACCGAAAAAATAATGGATTACTTTTTCCCCAACCTAATACATAATACACTCTACAAACGTACCATACAATGCACATGGAACACTGTACAAAATTACTTTGTCAAGTACATGGAGTACTGCGCAGACATACCATGTCAGGCACGTGGTAAATTGTGCAGACATGTTCTCAATGTCATGTATAGGTATACTATGTCATATACACATTGTATCTGTTCATTGTTAAACCACGCAATTAGCGTGGTTCTTGACAATATTATACCAAGTACTTGCACTTCCATCCATGTATGATATGTATATATCTGCACAATATATTATGGCATCCATGAAGGTGGAAGGCCTGAACACTTTCTCAGAGCTCCTTACCTGTGATAGGATAGTAAATATAAATTTTTAAATGCCTGACCCCATACAGTAACATGTGTAATCCAGAATAGTTATCAATCATCGTATGAGATATACATTGGTAACCAACCTTTCTCTAAAATAAAACGTATTTTTTATTCAAGTCTTATTTATAAAACATGATTATAGACTTGATATAAATAAGACTTGATTAAATGATTTCATAAGATATTAGGAATAAATAAGGCATTATATCTACCCTTTTATAACTTGCTTATATGTTTTATTCATTTCACTATATTTTTGCAATCAAAAAATTGTACCAGTTTCTGGGGATTGTATCAATACCAGTACAATGGTTTGGACATCAAGTAGCTATCCTATATTTTAAATTCAAGCGTGGTAGGGCACACATTTTTTTATTCATGCTTTTCCTTATAAACTGAACTATTTACCTAGATTTTTCACATAACTTATAGTTAAAAATCGAAAAATAAAATAATTTCTTAATATGTACTGCCTCACCTCTTTTCTTTTAATCAATAAAAAATTCAGAATAATTTTAGAATGACTACACATATTTAAAATCAAAGAATGTTCATATAACAAAATCAAAATGCTTTTTCACGGAAATTATAAAACTATTTGTATGAAAAATATAACTTTTTATTTCAATGGATCTAAAGGTAATAAAGGAACTACTTTGATAAACCCCCCAAATCGGAAATTTGGCGACTTTTTTTTCTCGCCAAGATGGATTCTCGCTAAATACAAATAATTAATAACAAAAAAAAAAACTTTAAAAAAAAACTCAAAAAATGGTACAAAATAGAAGAAAACACTAAATTGGCAACAGAAAAACCTAAAAGCTGAAAAAAAACTAAATTGACAACACCAAAATAAGAAACAGCAACCCTAAAAAGTCCGTAGGGAATGCCAGATTTGGCGCGTAATTTTTTTTGGGGGAGGAGGGGTATTTCAAGTAGTTCAGTAATAAAATATGCCCATCAGAGAGTAATTTTACGAAATTAAAAAATTTTCTCAATACATTGATTCATAAGTATAAATAATATCTAAAGAAAATTTCATAATTTCTAATTAACTGTAATTAATTTAAAATCATTACTCAAAATATTGAACTAAAGGAGAAACAGGGAAAATGACCCCACATTACATTAATATATTCTTAATAAACATTCATTAAATCAATTTTGTTTACAACGATCCATCAAAATTAAGTACTCCGATTAAATTTAAAGTCTCCTTAAATTAAACCAGATTTAAACTTCAAGTAAATATTGATTTAATAATTAGGCCAGTATTCAAATTAAATTAGTTTCTAATTTAACGAATTATTCGCCTAAAATATTCCTCTATAGCAAAAGTAATTAAGAAACTAAATTATACTCTTAAAATTCTTTAATAATATATTAATTGACTTTTTGTTAACATCATATTTAAATAAGGAGGGCACAAATAATAATTTCTCCTAAATGTATGGCACAATCTTATTTAATTTATAATGAAAGTTATTTAAATTTAACTTGACATAGTCTTTACTGTTTACGTAAAGTAAATTGGTTTTCATTCTATTTTTAGTGCTTTTAAAAGACTTTTATCAATAATGATAACAAAATGTTTCACAAATATTAATTCCTACTATTAATTCACCTGATGGTTTCAAATTAAGTTTTAATGACAGTAGTTAATTTATGTAATTGGCTTAATTAATCATTAAACTGCCATGAAAATGTAAGTGAAATATAATTCCATTTCTTAATTAAATAATTAACTTGACTTAATTGACTGATTTAATTATGTAAATATTTTAGTTTTTACAGTTAAAAATTGTGATTGTTTAAAATGTTTATCACAATTAAATTAGATTTACTTCTTTCGCTGAATGAATAAGAGAAAATAGAACACTACTCTGAATATATCATTGTAAATTTCGATTAAGATTACAAATCAATTTAATCAATTGATTATTCAAATAATATTTCATTTGAAATAGTACTGTGTTAATATCTTATGTGGCAAATAATTTGTTATTATCATATTCTGTTTCCGATTATATTTCGTAGAATTTTGGCAGGTATATTTGTAAATAATGATTATTCAAACAAAATTACAAATTTTTTGTGATTTCTTTTTTTAAAATAAATTAATCACAGGCTTTTTATCCATGCATAATTTCGAAATTATAAAATCCTTAGCAAATATTGCAAAAGAAAATAAAAGAAATGGTAAACAAACTCATTCGAATGTGTAGGGATACCAAAAAGTATTAATTGTCTTCAATGAACGTATCTTAATGAATCAATACATTACTATAAAAAATTTATCCAGTGAATTGTATCAGATTAACTATAATTAATCAAAAATCGTAGTCATCAATAACAATGTAGTTATCTTTTAGATACCCCTGAAATGAAAAAATTCCAAATTTTTACATTCATAGATAGAATAAGGGAAAAAAACTAATTAAATTCCAAGTAGAATTGCTTTTTAAAAAAAATACGTCCAATTTTTTTTCAAATAGACAAAATCAATAGTTTAGTTTTAATTTTGCTTTTTTTTCATATCATGAAAAACCTTATTAGTTACACTTTAAATGAAAGTCATTAATAAGAAAACAAAATAATGTTCTATTAACTATAAAATCAATTACTTAATTATTCTCTGAAATATCTTATCAGCTCTTATACTTTTAGTGTTCGTATATTTTATTCTTTTTCTTTCAAATGCAAAGATCCAAAGATACTTTGTACGATTAAAATTATCATAAATTGCATAAAATGTGAGAAGTTTGGGATTAATAAAATTAAGCAAGGCAGAAATTGTATAAAAGACTGTGGTTCCTTTTTATGATCTTTCTTCTAAATGTCTGAATTTCCATTGAAATGAAATAGTCGCAGAAACATTCACCAAGAACGAAATGGCGCCAAAAAAGGTTATATGATACTTGCACATTAAAATTATATTTATAGAACAGTGAAAACGCAAAAAAATGTAAATAAGAAACATATTTTATTTTTTTTTAACTATAAATGAAACTGTGGCTTTAAGTATCATTATACGTTAATGGTCCATCACCATAGTCATGTCTTGCACCATTTAACAACCTTTGGTGGCATTCGTATTTCTATTTGATTAAAAAGTTTTGAATAAAATCATTATTAATTCTTTGTTGTTCTTGAACCAAATAAGTAATGAATAGAATGCTAAAAATTTTTAAGAAACATTTTTAATATGGTAAGTTTAACTGTAAAAATGTTAATTGCTAAAATATAATTAAGTTATGTTAATAATAATATTGTGTCTGCAAATTAATACTTTTTCTTCATATTGTAATGTATGTTGGATTCAAGAAGAGTTCGTGAATTTTTACAGTTGAACTTGCCATGAATTCTCAAGAAGAATTCGTAGTAAGTTCAACTATAAAAAGATTTATTGCAAATATAAATTACATTATGCTAAGAATAGTATTATGTCTGTATATTTATAATGAAATTTATCTTAGATTCAAGAAGAATTAGTGAAATTTTACAATTGAACTTACCATGAATTCTCAAGGAGAATTTCGTAGTAAGTTCAACTGAAAAATGCTTATTGCAAACATAAATTAAATTATGCTAAATATAAAAATAAATGTTAATTAATACTAAATCTTTGTCTTGCAATGTATCTTGGATTCAAGAAGAATTCATGAAGAATTTATGAAGGAAAACATAGCAAAATTCTGATGAAATTTAGCACAAATTCTGCCAAATTAATGCCAAATCGTTTCATATTGCTTTTCAATCATTTCACATTGTAGCATAAAAGTACCTTAAACACATAAGTTTGATGACAACAAAAGCAGCCATTTAAATGGGAAACCCCAAAAAATGAGATTTCTTTTGTAAAAGCTGAGGAATGCTGATAATAATTGAAATCTAATTAAATAATCTAGTATAAATTATATATAATAAACAATTTTTATAATCATTTGCTAAAATAATTCAATAAATTTTATTTAAATCATTTTAATATAATATTTTAAAATTATTTTAGTTAAAAATATTAGTTTTATTCATTATACTTATTTAAGTCATTTTATTTTATTCATACATTTCTTGTAATTATTTAATTAATATTTGTAGTATTTTATTTTTACATTTATGTGAAAACCAAAAGCAGTTGAACATACTGCTTTTGGTTAGAAGATAATTATTAATATCCTTTGATTGTTTTCTTTTTATTATTCTTCAAAGTATGTTTAAGTTATAAATAATTATCCAATTTAATGCATTTGAAATTTTCACGATTCCAGTTCAATAACGTTTTTCTTTTTTTGAGGATTTTTTTCATTTTTTATTTTTCAATAGTTATTTCCACAAGTATGATAAATTAATAGAATAAACATAAAATGTATTAATATATCTTGTGAAATTATTGTAAATTATTTGTGGAAATATCATAAATTATATACTATGGTTGTTAATATAAACTGTTTCTCATAAATATAATTTAAAAATAAACTATTTTTCATGAATTCATAATATTTTAAAAAATGAAAAGCAGCTTATTTTAGTGGAATTCAATAATTTTGAAGAATTACATTAAAAATTACTTAATTTTTGAAGGATTATATTAGAATTTATCGATACAATATACATTAAATACAATAAATTCTTCTGAAAATTTTATACTTTTTTCACAAAATTCTGATTTATAATCACAGGACTTTAAAAAACTATATTCATTAACGATTCAAAAACTATACATTTGTCATTATCTATTATTCGTTGCTTTGCTTGTCTAGTGGAAAACTCAAAATTAATATTACTTGTCGACAAGACATTAAACGATAATTTTTATAGAATACAACAATGGTTTACAGTAAAAACTTCGAACTCTTTCATAAAAGTTTATATAGTTTTAATAATAGTTAATTTAATTATTAATTGTGCTTACAGTAAAAATTGTTACGTACGAAAAATTTGAGCTCGTTTGTATAAACATTAAAGGCAATTTTTCGATTTGATAAACTGCTTTTAATTTTTAAAGAAGAACCAGTACAATTGTTGAATATATTAAAATAAAACTTTAAAATTTAACTATGTAAAATGCACAGCATTCTTATATATATTGAAGAATTGCCTTTGTATTTTGGTACAAATATGAATATTAACTTTGATATTTTTCATTAAATCATTTCAATATTATATATAAGTATTTTTAATTTGTACAATAAATTTGTTCATAAATACATATTTTCTGTACTATGAAACAATGCAAGAGTATATATATTATACATACGTATTACGACATGGCTTCTTTATAGAAAAATGTAGCACTATATTTCAAAAAGGTTTCTTTTATTCAGATTATACAAAAATAAAAATATTTTATAACTAAAAATTATTTTTTCGAAACTAAATTGCAAATTTTATCTGAATTGAGAAACAAACAAGAAAAAATATTTATATTTAGCATCACAGAAAAATTAATTAAATAGTAATTTCAATTATTATTAATTTTATAGAATAATGAAGCATACGTAGATATTTAATAAGTATACCTTACATTTTCCTTAAATAAAAATTTGCAAATTCCTCCTTATTAAATACCAAACTTGTTTCATTGTAAAAAATTAATAAAAGAATTCACATATATTTTATATTTATTTTCTTGGCTAGATTTTTTTAATTAATTTATTTTAATAACAATAATTTGAAACAAGCCGCCTAACCTGTCTAGTGGTTAGCGTGACTGACTACGGATGGGGAGGACATGGGTTCGAATCCCGGCTCGGGCATGGATGTACTTTCTCTTTCTCTCTTTGTGTTTCTTGTCCTTTCCTCAGATGATGGATGAATGTGGCCCGCCCTATAAACGGGTTTGTGGTGGTGTGGCGTGGGCGATGCTACTCGTACCTCCGTGACTTGGTTCACAGGTGCCCAACGGGTAACGATAAAATGAGTATCAGTTTCGGGCCTTGTTGCGGCAAATGGGCTAATGTACTTACTTGCTCAAGAGTACCCGCTATTAGAAACAAAAAATAATAATAATTTAAACAAATATTTATTGACATAAGGTGATTTAAATTTAAACAATGATTCTCTAAGACTCTGTATATAAAAGATTTTTAATAGATATTCCCATATTCATGGGTCACAAAGGAAGAATCTTGGAAAACCTCCATGCACGCACCCAGATAGAAGTGCATAAAGAAAGCAATATTAATTACCTCTTGGTAAATAAATTTTGGATTTAATCTCTGTCCTTCTCTAATTCTGGGTACTATTACTGGACCACGACCAGTCGCTTATTTCTTGTAGCATTAAGAAAATTGATTTTAAAAATGAACATAATTCACCATCTTATGTGATAACTGATAGCATTTTTTAAATTGATACAACTGAAACTTGATGTATCAAAGTGTTCGTATGAACATAAAATTATATTTGTGTGATATACTTAAGGAATCATAATCAGTAGAATTAATAAAACAAATTATAATATGTGTTAAAATTTTGCCACAGTTCAATCCATTTACTGGAAATGAAGCAGCCATACAATTGAAATCAAACCTTAACTAATTACATACTGATTTAGAACAAATACTGTTAACTATTAGTAATTTGATTATAGTAGAAAGAGTAATAAACATCTAATCAGCAAAATGTAATCTATTTTCATTGTATATAACGTAATAAAAAGAATTTATTGAAATTATCTTTGACAATAAAAATATTTGACCATATAAAAGTTCCGAGACAAATTTCATAAACACGAAATTGGGAATTTCAGAAAATAAATTTTTTCACGGAGAAAATATTTTTCAATTCAAAGGGAAATTAGAAAAAGTTTCCTTCAATATATATATATTTCCAGTCATTTTTTTCACATCGATCACTAAAAAATGGTGCCGGACAACATGATTTCCTGTCAACAGTAGAATGTTTATAGCAGATATATGGTTGTTACTTTGATAAATCATTTGTGTTTCTTTAAGCAAGAAGAGTTCAGTTTTAACAGTTATCTCTCTGCTTTTACATCTCGAAATAATAAAAATTTAAAAACTACCTACTACAGAACAAAATGCGACTGAATGTTTTCAATGTTGTGAAATTCAGGCATTTAAAAAATTTATATTTATTTATTTTTAAATAACTTGCAAAACTTCTTTTAATGGTATAATATAAAACATTAATATGGAATTTTTTTTTCAAGAATCAATCAATAAAATGTTTTACTTATGATTAAATATGCATAGGAAGCAATGCAAAATGATTTGATGTCAATTAGAGTAAATCTGCGCCAATTTTTGCGAATTTTTATATACATATCAAATTATGAGTTAATAATCATCTTAATTTAATATTAGGTTGGGGAAAAAGAAATCCATTATTTTTACGTGAACTTTTTGTAACTTCTTTCAGATTCGCTTTGTAAAAAGGTTTAAAACAGTTTTCATGTAGATTTTTAGGTCTTGTGCGAAGCTACGACTGCTGACATGCTGTCAGGTTTGATAATTTTTGATATTTTATAGACATTCTCGACGATGTTGTATCCATGCGAGGTGCATCTTTAGCATACAAATACCCAAACGGAATCGACGAAACCAAAATTGTGCGTAAATGGTTGTTACAGTCATATATAGGACGATAAACACCTTTCACAATTGTAGCCACCCTGTTAGCATTTTCGCCATTATAAAAAAAAAAAACTAAAATGTATCGAATTTTCTGTTTGTTGTCTTCTATTCTTAAAACCTTGTACTCATAGCTGAATTAATCAAACAAAAATCTGCAAGAGAATATTTTAGTGTCAAATGTCACCTTTCAAATAACCTTCAGCATAATTTTGAAATTGTTTGATAGATACCTCACGAGATAGCGATCACTACAGACGTCTACCGAAAAAATAATGGATAACTTTATCCCCAACCTAATATAAAATCCCTTAGAAAATATTTACAAAAGTAAATTAGTATATAATTCAATTTATGAAAAAGAGCGAGTTAAGAGATATATCTTAAATATAGAAAAAGTTTCCAATTAGAATATAATTAATAATAAAATATATAAAAAAAGACATTCAGAACACAAAAAAATTATCAAAGCGGTAAAAAAGGGTATAAAAATGTATTTAAGTTAAAATCAAATTAACATTTAGAAAATTAATTACGAATAGTTTTATATTTACTTAATGAAAATGAAATTCCTTTGAAAAAAATTAATGACCGTGATATCTATGTCATAATCATTTGTGGT
>JAPDSC010089465.1:197941-223162 GCA_026290005.1 Latrodectus geometricus | reverse complement strand
GGTAAAGAAATATCATCAATCATAATAATGATATTTCTTTACCTAATTTAGATGTAATAATTTAGAAATTACATTATACAAAATTTTTACTTATAATATAGAAAATTCAGTAAAAGTTCATCAAATTTGAAAATAATATCAATCATATAATTTTATGAAGTTCCATTTTTCAAAATATAAATATTTTTAACGGGGGGGGGGAAACAGTGAAGGAAAATTATAGTATAATTTTTAGTTTTAAATGTTTTATTTGAAAGTTGAAAACTTGAACAAGATATATATCTGAAATAATATATGTCTACCAAAAATAAGAACTGAAACCTTACAATATGAAATTCATCTCATTTACATCTGAAAAAGTTCAGATACTCAAATGCAAATGCGACGAACCGAAACCGAATCTGTGAAAAGAAAAGCGTCTTTTTTTCCGGCAGGTGCAATGATGAACCTACTCAAGACACAGGTTAATTTCGCTCTCTCTATTCTTAATTCCGCCCATGTGTCCACCAATCGCATTTAAAAAGTAATCTGCAGCTCCTTCTCCGTCGTATGTTTTGTAATTACCACCCCCTCTCCTCTACTCTCCGTTTTCAAGACGACGGTGTTCTATATCAGTTGATGACAACAGACTCTGAATGGACTTGACTCAATTTTTGGCGCTTTATCACCTCGATTTCATTTCAATTTGCTTTTGTTTGATTACGGTTTAATTTTTTTCACCCACAAATAAATCAAACTGTTTAGCACACAATGTTTTAAAATTAATCTGATTAAATAATTTTACTTATTATTTTACGAATTTTTGGGATAATAAATTTTATAATTGCCTGTTTTAAAAATTGCTTAAATGTAAAATGTCCTAAAAATAATTTGCAAACAATAAGCTGAATATTAAAAATATTTTTAAAAAATCCTGCTAAAATATTTCCAGTTACATTTCCAGGAAAAAATCTAAGTATCCAAATAATTTGTTCCATAAAAAAATGAACAACAAAATTATAATTTAGAAATTTTAAAGTGCAAAGTGGTGATGCTCTTCAAATTCTCAAAACTGAAATTTCGTAGAATTTAGCAGACACATTCCCCCACAAATTACAGTCATTGAAACAATCATAGTGCGAAATTATTTGTCATCTTAAAACTAAATTTATTCAGCAATAAATTCATATTTTAGGAAAGCTTTATTCTTTTGAATTATATAATTAAAAAAAAGGAGAGAATTTGATAAAAAAAAAAATTAAAATTCATTAATTGGGCATTTTTGTCTCTGTTTTGCCGTGTTCAAAAATAGGAAATTGATATAATAATTGAATTACATAAATTTTATGATTCAAAGTTACAGTATAATTGAAATTAATTTAAAGAAATTGATTTTTTTAAATCATTTGTCATTCGAAAAAATTTTCAAGAAAGAATTATACGTTTCTTTAAATTAATTATTTTTATATTACTGTATTTTTGATTGATGTTATGTTAGTGAATTTTTCATATATTTAACGAAATATCTAAACTTTTGCTGCAGTTTTCTTATCAGATATTACTTACAGATGTTTTCTCTTTTAATACTCTATGATATCGACATTACTTGTGATTTGGTTTCGCGGAAATAATAATGACCACACACTGTAAATTTGTTTACTTGGCAAGTATATAAGATATGCAGGAAAGCTAACTTTTATCCCATGAAATAACCCTTCAGCTTTTCATTTTATAGTCACATTTAACTTATTACTGTAAACATTTTATACAGCAGAAATGCTTACAGTAAGTATACGTAACAGAGTGATACGAATAAATAAATGTAAAAGAGTGAATTGCTTAGCTATATATATATATATATATATATATATATATATATATATTGATTTAATTCAGCAATTACTTCTCAATTCGTTTCAATTCTCAGCTATTATGTATTACAAATTCCTCTTTCTACAGATACTTTTCTCTTGTATTTTTAAAATCATAGTGAAATTTTTAATTTATCGGATATTTATTTAAAATAAACTTTTGTATCAAAATTAAAGAAATTTTGCTTTAAGTTAATTACAGTTTTATATACAATTTTATTTTAAAACATGTGTTTGGCATTATTCTCCAACGCATCACTTTAAATTTTATATTTTTTATGTTTTATGGTTAAATTACCTTAAGCAGACAAAAAAAAAAAACCCATAGCCGATCTTTCTTGCGACAATGGAATATGTAAATTTTATTATTTCAATGAGCTTAAGAAATATTCTTTCTACCCGCCAATGACTGTAATAAGCAGGAATTGTAAAATCCATAATTCATTGCATATATTTAAAAAGGATTTGCATACTATTGGAAGGTGTAATTCATTACTTCTAATGGCGTTTTTTTCAATTCATAAAATTTTACTTAAATAAGTGAATCATTCTGACATTTTAAATTTTCTATATCCGAGTGCATTTCATCAGATGATTTGATAAATGATAATCTTTATACTCTTTATTAGAAATTAGTTTTAAAGTGTAAATGAAACCCAAGATTTAAAATTTAAAGCTATGACTTTCAATTAAATGTGTGTATTAGTGATTGAATCCAGTTACCTGTCACAAACTGGGAAGGAATTGTTTTCAAAATCTTTTGTGGAATTTAAAATAGATTACTCTTCCCCTCATAAATTTGAAATAGTCTCGCTTATATTGAATATAAATGTTTTCATACATCTGATAATTGTTTATCGGATTAAGGAGTTACGTAATCTCTTATTAACTGTAAATAAATATTTTCTCGGTTTGATTTAATTGTTTCAAACCTTTAAATGATGCAATATTTTCTTTCCGAATTATTAAAGAAATAATTAATTTGTAATACAAATTTTATTGCACGAAAAATATTGTTAATGAAATTGAAAAGTAAAATATTTTTGATTCATTCAATATGGAAAGATTACCATTTTAAAATATTTAAATTATTTCCAAAAGAGTAAAAGGTGCTGCAATACCACAATCACTGCGAATACAATCAGAAAATATTGATTCCTCAAAGTTATGAAATTATAAGGGTGAATGAAAGAATCTTTTAAACATTTTTTTAAGTATATATATTACCTAAATGATATTCCTGAATTGTATCAAAATTTTGGACAATTTCATTTTAAGAAAACAGAATTACTTTAAATAAAATAATGACAAGGTTGAAGAATTTCCCTATTTGGTGCTGTGAAATATTAAGCAAATATAAGATCAATAATAATGATTTAGTTGATAATAATGCAAATGTTATGGATATCATTTTGATGAGAAACATTTCTTTAAGAATTACTATTAGATATATTAGCACTACTCATAATTATTATCGTTTCTGACAGTAAACAAAATTGGATATTTTATTTTATGATAAGAAAAACAAATATTATTTTTTTATTATACAGTGGTAAAAAAAGAAAACGAAAATAAAAAAAGAGCACCTAAAACAACAAATCTATAATTAAGAGGAATTCTTGAAAATTTCAGCTTCCAAAATTTAGTTCACTGAACTAAGTGCTCTGAATAATACAATAAAAAACAGCAGTGATATACATAAGAATGAAATTATGTTTTAAACCATGTTATAAACAATTTTTATAATATAAATTAAATAAAAATAAAATTATTTTCACTCAAAATTCATACAAAAGTAGCTAAATTAAAATAATTATCATTAATGAAAACTCTAAAATTAGAACTTCTAGACCAACACAGACATTAGTCCTTTTAATTAAAATAATTTAAAGTGTAATAAAGTTTATAAAAATTATGTGAAACAATGATAAATTAGAGATAAAAATAAACTCAGTAATAGCAATAAAATACACAAGGAGTTTACTTTAAACATTGATTTGAAGATGAGCTAATTGATGTTCAAAATTATAATTAAGGAATTTTATAATACAGTCGAAGTAGATAAAGATAGTCAAAAATTTAAAAAGAAATCCATTGATTGGAATAAATTCAAGAAAAGAAAATATTTAAATTTCAATATTCATAATAAAAAAATTAACGAGGGCCCTAAACCAAAGTAATTTCACTATGCATTAAGTCTAATTAAATAAAGAGTTTAAAATATTATGACTTCGTAAATGTGAACATACTTAAAATGGCAAAAATTCTCAAAAAATGCCACACTATCAGGCGTTTAAATTTCATTCTTAAAAATACATTATACCCATTATTGAAATTAATGTTTTAAGATAATTGCTTCCTAAATCGTTAGAAAACTGCAAATCTAACTCATTTAAAAAACTCATGCTCTGAAAACTATCAAACAATTGGATTGCTATCTGTATTACAGACAGCAGTCTAATTATTCGAAAGTAAAATTACTACGAAACAAAAAAATATTAACTCAAATCAAAAGGTATTGTAAGAACAATAATATTATCATACCAGAGCAATTTGTTTTCAGTTCAAGTTACTTAATGATTCACTTATTAATGTTTGAAGAATATATAACAATAAAAGGAATATTTCTGTGAAAGTAATCTACATTAGATGTCGCTAAAATTATTAACTAAATTCATAAAAAAAGGTCTAATACATCTTAACATTTTTTTCAAATATTTAACTAAACTCATTTATTTTCAACTAATAAATATAAGCAATATATAATATATATTAAAAAGAAGTTTTTCCACTAAGAGGAAAAAATATTCCACACACATATTTCTATCATAAGATTCTTATTAATAGATAGATCAATCATTTTCGATTCAACTAAAGTTAATTTCCTTACAACGCTAAAGTGGAAAACTTAGAGTTTTATTGAATTCTCTGAAGTATTTTTGTGAGGAAAAAAAAAATCAAAAAATATTAGAAAATCTAAGATAGTTAAATTTTTCTTGTACTGAAAAATAATAAAAATCTCTAAGGAAATTGAAAACCAAAATTCAGAAATCTAGTAAACTTCAAATTCAAATTTAAGTGAGAAATTGCCAAAAACAGTTCTTAATAACTCAAGAAAGTCTCAAATCATAAATGATATTCAAATTTAAATTAAAAACAAATTCAATCAAACATCTCTCATCATTCATCATCAAATAATGAATAGAAAAAATAAATCTTGATTCTCATTAGATTTTTAACCAAGTCTGCAAGAATTTCTCGATGTCCTTGTGAATCTTGAAATGTTTATGCCCTGCTGATCAAGAATTCTCTACGGTAATATAAGCTTAATATCTTGCTTGGAAACAACATTAATGTTATATTGCAGATAGCAGTCTGTTTCATAAGGATTTTTATTCTTATTTTTGGTTGAATTAATTTTTAACAACCAAAAAAAAAATATTCAAACGCAAAATATAAATAAAATAAATATGTAATATTTGCATTTTGTTTTAAAAAACTCACAAAACAAATAAGAATTTTCATGATCATAGATAAAACCTCCTTATGAAGTAGGAATAAGATTCCAACCAGTATAAAAACTTGTTAAAAAAGTTTAGCAAAATTTGAAGAAATAACAATAAAAAATCACCAAAAATTTTTATAGTGAAATGAACATTTTTACACAAGGTTTTTATCAGTCATTGTAAAATAAAACTACAAAATCAAAAATGCATAACGCTAATATGTAAAACTCAATGTATTATTAAATAATGCATAAAACTATAAATATAATAAAAAGTTACAAATTATGATGAAAAATGCTTTTATAATTTTATAGAAAAGGATTTATTGTATATAAATATTTATTCTTTAATACATAAATATATAATAAATATTTATTCTTCAATATTTTAAGAAGAAGGAGGAAAATAAAAAAAAGTTAGGTTGTAGGTAAACTGATTTTGAAAAAATAGTAAATAAATAATTTTCAGCCCTAAAATTTTATGAATGCTTCACTTGCGATATTTTTTATTATTATATATTTATAATTTTTGCTCATACTATTCGATAATTATAGTTTATTATTTTTAAAATGTTCTCTTCATATGACAGCATTATGAATATTAATGCTTCTCAGAGCTTTTATTAAATTTAAATATAACGCATATTTAAATTCCTAAATAAAATAGGGCTTATTCTTAATATAGATTTTATAACGAAGAAATAGGATTTACAATAACATAATTAGGTTCAAGAAAAAAGATAAATGTCATAAAAATAAATTAAAATTAATCATTTTTTTATTTTTCGATGCTTATCAGACATGTCTGCATTTCAAAATATTATGTACAAAAAACATAATATAAACAGATATTTTAAATAGCATACACGTAGTCGCACTTTATTTCAAAACATCATAAAGATTAAACTCATACTACTGACCATTAAAAAATTGCAACACTGTGAAGAAAAGTAAATGAAAAAATATATTTGTTGTACTAAATAGTATGACATGAATGCAAATGATTAAATTTTCAAACATTTAGGGAGTTTATAGTGGTGCTTAACTATTAGAGATAACTGTACGACCTCTTTCTCTCTGGCCGCTAAAACGGTCCTTATTGGTTAGAATGGTGTCGAGCTGAGTTTGATGATAGAAATGGCGAATCATTTCATGCTGCTTCAAATTTAATGCCCAATTCATCAATCATAATAACTGGAGAGTGGTGGGTGGACTAGCCTCAAAGCAACTCATGATCAGATATTTTTATTAGTTGGAGGTGTGGAGACCATGCATGACAATAATAGAATACCCTCTGTATCGAGGAAGGTTAGGACACGATGCATTCTTTCATCATCTTGTTGAAAAAGATGGTATTTCTTAGGTTTCATAAATAAGGCCACAACTACTAGTTTTAAGATGAAAAAATTCTACCAGTCTCTCTGCTTAAATTACCTTCTATTGAAATTAGAGATGTGCATGTCTTGTAAGCAGTTGCTGCGGGAATACCATCACACCAGCTGCCGAGATCCTATAGTGAATGTGACTAGGTAGCAAACATTCTCCTCCGAGCCTTCAAACACTACACAATCCTCAGTATGCAAAATCGTGATAATCCGATTCTCTTTCCAGGAAACACAGATTAAAGAACAAATTTCTCAACTCTCGGTATTAAATGAATTTGTTACCAATGTTTAGTTATCTATGATCATCCTTTACGCTTTGTTGTCTTTGTTCGTCATCTATACTTCGATAACGATTAAATAGGTATCTATGCTTCGTTATCACTATTCAGCCGCTGTTTGGTATCTATATACTCATTCCCTGCGGCGTTATCTATATTCATTCTCGGCTTCGCTATCTATGTTTATTCTCTATGCTATATTCATCATCTGTGCTTTATTTTATCTATATTCATCTTCTGTGCTTCGTTATCTATATTCCTCATCTATGCTGTGCTATTTATATTTCAATCTGTAAAAGTAAAATATTTTAACAACAACTCAGTATGAGGTTTACTTCGAAAATAATTTATAAAATGTCTCAGAATTTCTCATGATGAAAAAATAAAAATTTATCATTAAAATAATAATATATAATTAAAAAAGAGTCATCGTTTATTATTTTAAGAAAAAATTCCAATTATTTATCCCATATCCTTATAAATGAAAAAATTTTCTAATCGCATAGTTTTCTTAATAAATAATACAGTAATACACAAAACATGTGCACTAATCAATTGTTAAGTATAAAAATGAAAAAAGCATAGTTTATAATAATAAAATTTATTTAATTTTTATCAAGCCAAATTCTGTGCTTTCCAAATTCTTTTAGCCAATTTCTAAATGAAATATTTCAATCAATATTGTTATAATGTAAATCCGAAATGAGGAACTGATTTCAATATTAGATAAAACATTCAGTTTTTAGCAAAATAATATTAATCAAGAATCGAAATCAACGCATATTGAAAAACTTCCTAAAGAAAATGTCATTACAGCCAACAATGATTGCTTGGCTATTCAGAAGAAAGTATAACTATTTTTATATTTTTACGAAAAAGAAAAAAACCATGCCTTGTTATTGTAAAATTATGTTTAAATTCCACATTTGAAAATTTCAATATTTAAATGATGTTTAATTGAAAATATTTTAGTGAGAAATTATATTACAATGTAAATCAAAAATTAAGATCTGAACTCAGTTTTATATGAAACAAAGATTTTAGTTCAAATCTTTCTTTAATATCTAATAAATAATCTTTCTAATCCAAATAATTTTTTCTTAACCAAAAATTTGTTTTTGATATTCAGGAAGATGACTATAAAGTTATGTTAAAAAGTTCCCTCAATAAAATTTTATTGTCATTTAAAAAAAAAAAAGTCATTAAAAGTCAAAAAAAATAAATAAATAAATAAATAAATAAATAAATAAAAATAAAATAAAATAAAAGAGCAATTTATACAAATTCATGTAAATATTATTACTACATTTCAATTTTAGCATCTTTATGTTGGCATTCTAAATATTCATATGCTATATCCCTAATTTATATTTCATACCTTAATTTTTTCCTAACATTTATATGTGCAGTTTTAAATTTTGATGTCATGCTTCATTGCAAAGTTTCAGTAAACACTTATATTATTACTATAAATAGGAAGCTAGGAACTTCACTAAATTTTATTTAAAGTATTTGAATTTTGGGACCTAATCCTGTTTCATCAAAAAAATTGTTTTTGTTGTTTAATACAGAATTTCCTCAACATATACATTTATTATCATTTAAAAAGGGAAGCAGCGAAGAAAGCTTGAAAATTTATGTGAAAATACAGTTACTTTCACAATCCTATAGAAAAAAAATTCCGTTATATTTTATGAACCATTTGTTCTATGTCGGTGTTCGAATTCTTCGCGCAGGCAAAGCGAATTACAGACTGATTCTATCTCCCATAGAATGAATCGCCGTGTCGCTTTTTCTTGGAACTAATGCGGACCTATAAATGTTTTGTTAACCTCAAAGCATGTCGCAACCTTAGCTGCTGGATACGCTTGACTTGGATGTAAATGGCTGATTTCGAAACAGAATGAATTTTGTAACATCAGGAAGGACGATTCGAGTTAGTTTTTTGTACATATTTGCTTTTTTTTGTTTGTTCATTTCAGCGATTTTAATCACCCGTTCATATTCAAATTACGCGGCCGCGTTGTGACATAACAAAGGGAATGTGTGATCTGTCATATATGTAAATGGAAAATTAAATCTATATAAAAAAATATTCTTTTATTCATTGCAGAGAGTTTTGCTAAATGAGTTAAGCTGGATGCCTTTTAAAAGCTTTATTTAGCATCCAGTGACATGCACATGATATACATTAGTTTGCCATGTGTCTTCATAACTGTCTGCATAATTTTGATGCAGATTGTATATGAAAGAATCACTGGTTTAAGAAATACTCACTTTACCGAAACAGAAAACCAAGAGCAGAACAAATTTTGCTTTTTGATGACTTTTGTTGTCAAAAGAAAGTCATTCTGCGAAATGCCAAAATATAAAATATTTTGCATGCTTCAATTTTACTTCAATATTTTAATCTAAATAAAAAATGAATTCTCATCAAAATATACGCGACTTTAGAACAGAAAAATAATATCTAATAGTGATAGTTAAAGAAGCAATCCTCTCAATTATCATCGGTTGTTTATTTAATTTTACAGTTTAAATTTAACTACGGATAGGAAATGAAGAAGAAAAATTTATATTTCAGTGTTGTTTCTCCGCATATGTGTGTATAATTTTAATTTTTTGAACAATGTAAAATTTATTAAAAAATTTTATATTCATAAAATTATTTAATAATTAATAAGTCTACCCTCGACTATCCGTATATATATATATATATATATATATATAATGTAATGATTTAAAAAGTGTGCTTCCTTAAAAAGAATAAAAAATAAATAAAAAAAGAATCTAACTTCATCAATTAAGAATCTAGCTTTCAAAGATTACAAATAAAATTCATAAAACAATCAGCAAAAAATTAATTACAAACTATCATGAAACGATACTATTCTATCTTAGTGTACATGATACATTATATTTAAGCACAAATGTATTATTTTACAATCTGAAATAATGCCAGTCAAATATCAATTGAATTTACTAATTAAGTTAAAAATAAAATTTTATAAGGAATCAATAAAAAGTTTAAGAGTTTTTTCAAACTTGTAAAATCATCTAAAGATTGGAATTTGACTTTATTTATTTAGAAAATAATTAACGAGAATAAAATCAGGTATTCTAAGGTAAAACATTTTAATATGTATTTAAAATAGTTGTAATTTTTGTATTGTAATATTTTAAAATTTGTGATAATTTATTTTGCAATTTTTAAAATTTAATAGCAATAACTGTTATTATTTTGTTAATTCTTAATGATTGGTACAAATAATGTTTCATCATAAAAATATAACTTGATATTTGATTTGATTTTTGTAAAACTTTTCCATTTATATTAGTTAACAAAAAAAATTTTTTTTTAAATAAAAATATAAAAATATTATCAGTATTATGTATACCAAATATTAAAAATAACATCTGCATATTCACAGGATTTTTTTTACTTTTGAAAATATTTATTAAATTTTTGATAACAATTCCCTTTTACTAATTCCATGCGTCTCGTGAATCCTTATTTAAAGTTATTTAAAACAAACATATTGTAAATTACTCTTTAAAATGTTCTTAAAAATACTATTTTTATTTTTCTTTGATCAAAATCAAATTTAATGTACAACTAAAATAAAAATGTCAAAATTTTAATTGTTTCAGATAAATTTTTTGATTTAAAATAAGCATTGTAAAAAATTATGATAAATTTTAAATTTTAAGTACATACTTCAATATATTTCTATCGTTTCAGAAATGATTTTTTGTTTAATATTGTCAGTTGTTTTCATATTTTTTCATTTGAAGTTATTTTATTTCATTTTAATTAGGAATGCTTAGGATTAAATTTAACTTTTTGGAATTACCTTAGCTAAATAGTCAAATTTAGGTAGTTGTTATTTCATCAACTTCCTAAATTGATTTTTTCAAGATTAAAATATTATTTTTTAATCATATTATTTTCACAAAATGACTTAAAATTGAGGAGTCCTTAAATTGCAACTGCTTAATAATTTATTAAAATAATTAAATATTAAATCAATGAATTTCCTTTCTAAGTTATTAAGCACATTATAATTGCCTAGTGAATTAATACTGAAGTTCACTTTGAAAGATCTTTTCTTTGGTAATTGTAAAATTTATTTCAATGTTTTTAAAATTTATTTCAATGATAAATGCAAGAAATATCCATAGCGCATAAAAATCTAACTTCATTTTGCAGTATTAAATATATCTTAGTTCACTTTGTGCAGCATTTTTAATTAAATTTAACTAATTTTACGAAAAACAGCTGATAAATATTCAAATAATTCTATTGAGGATCATGATTTCATTATTTCACATGCCCCATTCTATTTACTAATATTACGTAAAAGTTTGAAATCAACAATCTAACTTTATTGTTATTGTCTTTCTTGGCTATTTTACACTCGGCCAGAAAAATTATTGAAATTTTAAGACAATGAAATAAACAATAAATCTTAAAACACAATAAACAAAAAATCTTAAAACAATAAAATAAAATCTGACATAATTCTTTATAATAAAATTATCATTTCAAGATTATTTATAATAAGATAATAAAAAGAATTTTTTTCTTTTTCTAAGCAATTTTTTATAATAATAATAAAAACTAAATTTTGCAGAAATTTTCTAGTTTGCTTCTAAACTAAACTCCGTAGCATGACAGTCGATAGAGGGGTTAAGGCTTACAGTGCCCATATCTGTTTTCTTGACCGAGGGCTCTGGGATGCAAAACATATATCCCGGTTAGGTGGTTAACCTATCGCGAAACCCCAGTATTTAGCTCCCAAGCATGCTTGGTTCTATTGATCAATGGAAGGGGAGACGACTTTGTCCGTCCCGAAGATAGAACCTCGAGCCTGTGTTTTGGGAATATGAAACATACCATCTTAATCAAGATGCATTAAAAACATTTCATTTCTACATTATTAATTGATTTTTTATTATGAATTGATTAATTATTGTAATAACTTAAATTGATATAAAGCAGATGTTGATGATACAATATATCATAATTATAAAATTTGACTTAGAATTTACTTATTTTGTTTTTTTTAATTCCTTATAAAAGGAGAAAGAGTTTAGCAGTTTTAATTTCAAAAATAATAGTAAGTGGCTAAAATTAAATTTTTGAAATATTTTTCAGCATAAGAATTTGTCTATGCTATTTAAAGAATGATTGCACAAGACAACCAAAACACATTTTAGATTTTTTAAAAATTCTTTTGTTTTTTTTCTTATTTTCGTAGTTGCAAAAAGAATATTCATCTAAAATCGCGTTAAAATGTAGTTGCAAGATAACGAAAATTATGAACTTGTATTCAAGGATGCTTAATGGTCGCATGTTACATCCATACTCGCATAACAGCTCATTCAAGAGTAAAATGCAAAGAACAAAGGAAGGAGGAAGAGAATTACATTGATATAAAAATTGTGTGACCTTGCAACTCGTGAGTTACAAGCATTAAGAGTACTTCATGCACCACTGAGAATCTGGATGGGATGAAAATGCACGCATCGAATTTGTAGGCCGTTTAGATCAACCCTTTTCCATTCTGCTTTTCAAAAATCGGTAATCAAATGTCCGACACTGTGAAGAGAAAAAAATTGTTATTCTGTTTCACAGTTTTTATTTGCTTGGAAGGAAGAGAAAGAAAATGTTGCTAAAATAATAGTCTCGTTTAGAGAAAATTGGCAACAATTTTCTCGATTTATATTGAGTTCTATTATTGCATACACAACAAGAAATGAAATTTTAACTGTAATATTTTTCAGTAATATTTTATTTAAATTGTGCTCACATTGTTATTTCTAAGCTTCGCAAAAAATGAATTTATTCTAGTTAGGTATTTTGAGACAAATAATGAATTCTTCCCACCTACTCCCAATCATCTAATGTGTGTTTTCTGATTCTTAGGGGTCATTTTAATTTTGCAAATTAGGGATTTAGAATTTCCCCACCCTATCTGATGATTTTGCTGCTTTAAATAAAAAGTCGCATTTATTAACGATATTATCTTTAAAATTAGATCTTACTATGGTTTGTCAAACTATGATCACCTACTGCATAGGCTTTTTCTCATACTCTTTTAGGAGTGATTAGCTCAATAAGAATCTGAAAGTAGTAGAGAATTTTGAATCTCTAAGAAAACATTTGTGCTTGTAATAGAAGTTAAATTCAGAGCTAAAAGTGGTTTCCCACAGGAATAGCTGGAAAAAGTAATGGACTGAAGTCTTATTCTTGTGCAGAAGTCTAGCCTAATATTTAGGAATAAAAGATGATTTAATAAAACCTCAATTTACATACTTGAATGTATCTCGAACTTACATTTCAACAAAACGTTGACCATTCAATCATCAATTTAGCTTTGACATTTATGAATATTTCTGCGACTGACTACCATTGATTGATTATTGAAAAATAATTTATCCTAATCCCATTTAAAAATGTATATTTCTTTTTAATCATCCAGATATATATCACAGAGATCCCAAGATTATTGAGATGAGATCTCATTTAATAAATTTCAAATGAATGAATTGAAATTGTGCTCAAAATACATTTCTGAATATATATTGTGTGGTTATCATCAGCATTAGCACGACAGCCCTTTGTGGGCCTGAGCCTTCAGAAGCTTTTCCCAATCTGCCTTTCTCCCAGCAATTGATCTCCAATTCTTTACTTTTAGGATGGCAAAGTCCTCATCCACACAGTATTTCCATCTCTTTTTGGGTCTTCCTCTTGGTGTTATATTAGAGGGGGTTACATTAAAAACTTTTAATGCTGTTCGTTCTGGGCTCATTCTTACTACATGCCCTGCCCATCTCATTCTGCTTAGTTTTCTAGACTTGATAATATCATTGTCATCAAAAATCTTATATATTTCATAATTGTAACTTTTTCTCCAGTTGTTATTATCGAGAACAGCGCCAAAGATAGTTCACAGGACCTTTCTTTCGAAGGTCGCAAATATCTTCTCTTCATTTTTTGATATTGTGTGGGTAAGATAAAATAAATTCCAAATTGATAAAGCTCCCTTAGACATTAATATCGAAAATCAAGTTTAAAGAAAGTGTATTAAAGTTTTCATTAGTGATTACTATAAAGATAAATGAAAAGAAACAAAATTGATAAATTTATGTCCAATTTTAAAATATTAATGGCATATATAAATATTATTGGCATATATAAATATTAATGGCATTTAATAAATATTAATGGCATATATTAAAATATTAATGACGTCCTTTTTTAAAATATTAATGGCATATTAATGCCATAATATGGTAGTCAGTTGCAGTAATATAATAAATTTTTCAAACATACTCTCATTGGAATATTTAAATAAAGGTATTGAGAAATTTTCTTTATAAGTATATGAAATATGTTCTTTTGCAATTATTACTTCAAATTTTTACTCTACTTTTATATATATATATAATTTGTTTATAGGTATATATATAGAACCTCAGTGGCTCAATAGCTTTTTCTACACAGCACGCGATTCCCACTTTATCAGATAAGTTAAGCATTGCTTTCTGTGGGTCTGATCACATTCTCCCTCACTGAGTTGCTGGAGCTTTGTGGATTGGAGACGTATTCACGTTAATCTGTGACATACAAATTCCTTCCGCTGATGTGGTATAGAAGTGGAAAAGATCGTGCCAGCTTCGATGTCCAAATCCTTTAACCTTAAAGTACAGTCCGAGACACTTCTACACTTTATGTATGTACGTTTGCAAACAATATATATATAGCTTTATCATCTTTATTTATTATTTAATAAATTAAAAAGTTTCGTAATAAGTCGAGTTTCATAACTCCCTTTAATAATAGGATATTATTCCGGTTTTTATGCAACCCTATGAAAAATACAAAAACTATTTAATGTAGAATTTTTATGATTTACTTAATAGTACTTACTATAGTGACAGCAAGTGAATTATACTAATTTCACACAGGTTGCTTACAAAATATGTGACAAATTTGAATGTGTGTGTGTTATAATTTCTAATAAAGTTAAATTCATATCATTGATGGTTAGAAAAATTTAAAAAATTTATTGACCTTGACAATTCACCGTTGACGCTTTTTGCCAACGATGAATTTGAAGACGATAATCCATTTCATGCTAGGTACGAGAAAAGATACTCTTGACCTTCACGCTGTAGTTGTTCGACTGATTTCTAAAAGTAAAAATCTTAAAATTAATTTCCCTATAAGATTAGGTTTAAGATTTAGGAGTTTTTAAAAACCTAATCCTAAAAATCCCTAAAAGAAAGAATAAACAGGATGCAAAAGAAAAGAAATAGAGCCCAATTTATTTTCTATGATTGTTAAATGCACACAAACAGTAAAATTTATTCAAACTGAAACAAATTATAATAATTTACAAGTAAAGATGATATTTATATATGAATAGATATTCAAAGGAGAAAAGAAAATCATTTACAGAAATTTTAATTATGCAAAAAGATCTATGTGAATTATTTTATGAATAAATTCTCTGAGCTCTCTTTACTTTATTGTATAGAGCAGAGGTGGCCAAGACGTCGACCGCGGTCGACTAGTAGACAGCAAAGACATTTTAGGTAGTTCACGCGACCATCCCGATAATGACCTCAGATATTAACAACTTAATTTATGGCTTATGGCAATGAAATCAATGAATTATTTAAAATAAAAATTTACTTCTGTCTACGCTTTAAAACCCAAAACAAACTGTGCAAAGATTTACAATTTAAAGATATATGTTTAAAAGTTTACGATTTATATAAAACGGACATGATGAGCGTGATTAAAACATTCAAAAAAACTATAGAAAGATATGCATCTCAATTAAGAAAACATGAATTGAGAAACTTCATAAACATGAAGGAAGAGTGCATCCAAAATCCAAACCGAGACTTCAAAGATTTCGCTTAATACTTACTTGTTTTGCTTGAAGAATTTGAAAGAAGATTCTCTGACTTAATTAGGTTGAAAAAAATACTCAGTTTTATGATATCTCCATTTAATGAAACTGTCAAAATTGATGGAGTATCTGAAAAAATAGGACATTTAATAGATATCACATCAGTCACGGTCGAGGAAGAAATTATTAAATTAAGATGCGATACATTTCTTAAATCCAGAGCATATTTAGCGATTTTTGGAAATTAATTTCTGAGGAAACATTTCCAAATATTTACAAATTGATTTTGTATTTGAAATTATACTTTGGATCGAGGTATCTTTGAGAATTTGCATTTTCAACTATGAATAAAAAACAAACATTGGTCGCATTTAAAAGATGAACATTTAATTTTATGTTTATGCACTGCAATAAGCTCGTACCAGCCACAATATAATAAACTTGTCGCAGATATACAGTGCGAAATTTCATATAAACGAAGTGAATAGGATGGTCAGTTTTTGATATATGAATACTTTGTATTTTCGTCAGTAAATTTTTATTTTGTAAATATTAAGTTTTTTTAAGAAAAATTACATAATTTACCATTTTTTCTTGTTACCGTTAATTTAGCTCTGCCATTGGTAGACCGCCTTCGATTTTTTAAATGTGGAGTAGACCCCGGATCCCAAAAGTGTGGCCACCCCTGGTATAGAGCATCAAAATATTTCAGATACTTTAGAATTCTTTTATGTTAAGGTAATGTTTCAATTAAGGAGTTTTAAAATATTTACCGCCACACATATAAGGATTCAGTCAGAATTTTACTAAAGTTTTCAATCAGCTTAGAATACTATTATTTTCCAGACAATATATCAAAGTATATATCCATAAATATTCCCTTAGTTAAATTTTTTTTTCGCTATTATGGTTTTTTTCAAGAAGAATGCTAATTTTCAGCTAGAGGATTGGAAATGAGAAGTAATAAAATTCAAATGTGAGAAAAGATATGCATGCTATTCTTACATAAAAACTTTTGACCAAATTTTTGATATTTTGACTCTGAACATGTTATATGTGTGAAATTTCGGTACAATAAAATGAATATAAAAGAATTTTCAAATAGTAATTAACCCTTTGACCGCATTCAACGTATCAGAACGTCATGAATTAATTTGGCCAAAGCCGCACATGATGTCCTTAAACGTCGTTGAAAATGAAGCACTATTTAACATGTTCATTCTTGTTTATTTCGAAATAATTTGCATCCACCATACTCTTCAAAATCATTGATAAAATTTGCTTTTTATTATAATATGAATTTGTTTGTTCCTATTTTTTTCTTTTTTTGCAATACTAAATATTTAAAAAGTTAACCCAATATCATGCATATTTTAATATATAATGAAATAAATGAATTCTTGCATAAAACAAGCTGTTCTTACAAATTACTCTATACCCCAAAAAAATAAATGTGGTCCAAATTAAAAAAAACTATTCAAATAAATGTGCATCCAAAGGATTAAGATTATTTGAAAACAAAAAAACTTTCTAACAATATACTTTTGTTGTAAATGCCTTAAATTACAATCATCTTTACCATCTTTGTTTCCAATAATTAAAACTTAAACCTAATATAAGATAATAAAGTTATTTATTTTCATTTAATGTAGCACACTATATTTATTTCCTAAAATTATTATTGATTTTTATATTGTTTGGGTTATATATTTTGTGATTTGCAGTGAATATATTCCATATTTTCTTCTCTATTATTTGCATAACCATCGTTATTTAGATAATTCCTAAAAAATATGTTTATTAATCACAAATAAATTAGCCAGATTAGTTTTCTTTGAATGTTGATTCAATGAAAAATATTTCATTAATTTTAACAATAAGTTCCAAAGTATAAGCAATATTACAATGTTTTGTAATAATTAAAAGACATTTCATTTTGTAATCTAAATTCATTCACTTTTCTAAAGAATTCACTTAACATTGTTTTTATTAAAACATTTCTAGAAAAGAGTATCTTAGTAAATTTAGATGAATTTGAAGAAATTTTAGTATGACGAAGTGTCTGTTTTAAGAAATTGTTTACTACCTAAAGGAGTTATAACATTTTTTGAATTAGTAACAAAATTTATAAATTTTCAATTTTCAAAATTAAAAATTTTTCAAATCGAATTAATATAGATTGCTTTTTAAAATAAAGAAATTTTTTTTATTGTTACGAATAAGGATAAATCGTTAGAGCTTAGTACCTTAAGGAAAAATATTTGATCTTTTTTATTTTCAATATTTTAACGTATTCATTATGTTATTCAGATTAAATAATAAGTTTGCATTTTATTTATTTACATTTTAAAGTAGCGTATTAAGCTGCTTCAAAACTAATGCTGCAGCCACATAAGAATGTGCGCCCTCTATCGGTTCGACATAAATAATATAACTTTTTTGTTTTAAGCCCAAGACAACACAATAATCTTTCTATTTCAACTTTAAAATTTTTCTTTTTGCTATCGAGAATTTTATTTTTAGGTGTATATGAAACCAATTAGTCATGTTTAAATTAGACTTTATAAAAACAATTACCAAATATCTTTTCTTCGCTTGGTATTTGAATCCAGATATTTGGTTAAAAAATCTTCCTTCTGATTCTCTCTAAATGAAACTCCATACAAAACAGCATAAAGTATCTTTTTTTTTCTTACCTTCGAACTTGAATCCAGATAGAACGATTTAGAAATCTATATTCTAAATACATTAAAAAATCAATGAAACAACATGACTTTTTTGCATAACATTTTTTTTTGCAAATCACAGGAATTTTTTCAGTGTATTTCACTATAGACACACAACGGAAGCAGTTTAGACGAACTTTGGCATTTCAGAATCGGAAAACATAGAATTTAAACCTTTTCCTCCACCTAACACTTTATTCAGAAGGGATGACTAGATCAGAAGGGATGGCCATGATCCCCCCAGTTTCTGTTTCAAGAAGCATCATTAAAAGACAGAAAGGAATTGAATTCAATTTTTCTGGCTGATGAAGAGCAATTATTGTTATCTAGAGGTAATGGGCTCCAGGAAATGTAGCTATAGAAAATCACAGAAAATTTGAGAAATAACATGAGAAAAAGAATAACTACAATTCTGATTTTTAGCTTTTTTATTATGAAAAGAATTATATACCAAACACACACATAGAATGTATTATTCCAATTAGATTTTATAAACAATTTCAATAAAATTTTTTAAAACGTGCTATATTAATCTCAAAATAAAAAAAACTCTTAATATCATAAAATATTTTTCCCCCATTGAATTCTCTAAATAATTTTTTAAGCAATGACTAGTGATCTCCATTTTTGCAGCATTATCTAATTCAATGAGATCAATGTTTCACATCCAAAGAATAAAATAAAATTACATACGTGTAAGAAATTGCTTATAAAATCTGTGCTTGTTTGTAAAATATTGTGATAATATATAAACTACTGGCCATTAAAATTGCTACACCAAGAAGGCGACATGCTACAGACGTGAAATTTATACCAAAGGAAGAAGGTGCTGTGATATGCAAATGATTAGCTTTTCAGCGCATTCAGACAAAGCAGGCGACAGTAGCGACACCTACATTGTGTTAAAATGAGGAAATTGTTCAGTCGGTTCCTCATACACAAATTGCATTTGAACGTTATTGCCTAGTGAAAAGTTGTTGTGATGCCTCGTGTAAGAAGGAGAAATGCGTACCAACATGTTTCTGACGTTGATAAAGGTCGAATTGTAGCGTACCGGGATTGCGGTTTATCTTATCGCAGTATTGCTGCTCACGTTGGTCGAGATCCAATGACTGTTAGCAGAATATGGAATCGATGGGTTCAGGACGGTAATACGGAACACCATGCTCGATCTCAACGGCCATCTATCACTAGCAGCCGAGAAGACAGGCATATTATCCGCATGGCCGTAATGGATCATGCAACCACGTCACGAGCTGTGAGTCAAGAAACGGGGTCGTTTGGAAGACAACAAGTGTCTGCACGAACAGTTCGACGGCATTTGCAGCAGCATGGACTCTCAGCTCGGAGACCATGGCTGCGGCTTCCCTTGATGCTGCGTCATAGACAAGAGCGCCTTCAATTGTGTGATCAACGACAAACCTGGGCGCACGAATGGCGAGACGTCATCTTTTCATATGAATCCAGGTTCTGTGTACAGCATCATGATGGTTGCATCCGTGTTTGGCGGCATCGTGGTGAACGCACACTGGCAGCGTGCATTCGTCATCCTCATACTGGCCCATCACCTGGCGTGATGGTATGGGGTGCCATTGGATACACGTCTCGGTCACCTCTTTTTTGCATTGACGGTGCTTTGAACAATGCACGTTACATTTCTGGTGTGTTACGACCCGTGGCTCTACCCTTTATTCGAGCCCTACGAAACCCTACGTTTCAGCAGGATAATGCCCGACCGCATGTTGCCGGTATTGTACGGACCTTCCTTGATACGGAACATGTTCAGCTATTGCCCTGGCCAGCACGTTCTCCAGATCTTTCACCAATAGAAAACGTCTGGTCAATGGTTGACGAGCGACTGGCTCGTCACCAAACGCCAGTCACTACGGTGGATGAACTGTGGCATCGTGTTGAAGCTGCATGGGCATCTGTACCTGTACATGCAATCCAATCTCTGTTTGACTCAATGCCCAGGCATATAACTGCTGTTATTACTGCCAGAGTTGGTTGTTCTTGGTACTGATTTCTCAGGATCTATCCAGCCAAATTTTTTGAAAATTTTATCACTTGTTATTTCTAGTATAATATATTTGTCCAATAAATATCATTTTGTTATCTGCATTTCTTCCTGGTGTAGCAATTTTAATGGCCAGTAGTGTATGTGAAATAGTTTATAAAATATTTCACCACGATTATAATACTTTTGTTATTTTTACTTTTATTTTTACATACAACCATCTAGAAATTATTCATTATAATACACATATTAATTTTAACTTTTCAATATTTATAAAAATTCATACATACCAAAATATTTTGTCAAAATATTCTTCTTACATAATATAATCCCATCATTTTACAAAAATTTTAAGTAATAAAAGCATTACATATAATATAAAATAATAAATTAAATAAATATTATTTTACATTATGGGTTACAAAAAACATTTTTTCTTACAGCCTTTCCATAACAGAAAATGTCTTATAAGAAATACATATATGTAAACAAATTTTTCTCTTAGGTAAGAAAAAATATGCAATAACCATAAAATTTCTAAATTTAAAGTCCTAGGATTTAGTGTGTTTATTTCTTGAATAAAAAAAATATAGAAATAAAAAGAAGATAAAAATATAAGTGATTCAAAGTTAAGATTACAATCCATTATTATATAATATGTATATATAACAAATATATTTCTTTTTTTAACTTTAAAAATATTATATATATATATATATATATATATATATATATATATATATATATATATATATATATATATATATATATATATATATATATATATAAATGAATCTTTTTTTTAAAAAAAATAGAAAATATTTCTTAACTCAAATATTTTGTCATAAACAAGAGAAAATTGTATAAATTTCTCTCTTCAAGCATTTACAATTCTGCAAATGAAAAAAATTATTTTTTTCATTTGATTTTTAATCTAGTTTACATTGATGGAAAAATTTAGAGTTTTGAAAATTATAATATTTATTAATTGATCTCAATGCTTTTTATAAACATGATTTTTTATTTCTCAACTATTGCCAGTTAACTAAATTATATTGTTTCATTATTTGGTTTAATCTCAGGATAATAAACGTGTTTCTTGCTTATATGCGTTTATATTTTCATTCATATACTTTCTTATTTTAATTTTTTCAATTTCATTAAGAAGATGGGAGGCAAAAGATCTCTCAGAATAAAAAGATCCTTAAATTTAGATTTATATCGTCATTAAAATTTTAAGTAATTTTATATTTCAAACAAATTTTAAAGATTTATTTATGAAATTTTGAATCTGGTGTAATGTGGTCAAATATACATTCAAATACGGAAAACGTGAAACTAGTAATAATAAAAATGACTTTGTTAAATATATGTTTTGGTAACAAATCGCATCAATCATCGGCTCTTCAAAAAATATTAGAATAGAATAATAAAAGTCTGCTGTGTATGTGAAGTACAAGAGAAAAATGCACTCAAATTTAGTTTGCAAAAAAAGTTTATTATGAAAGGATCAAAAATAACTATCCATTATTTTCTAACTAAAATAAAATTCATTAAGACAGCTATTAGCATTTATAATATATTTAGTGGAATAAAATTACATGAAATATATTTGAAATATTTTTTAAGATTTTATTTCTTTTATCTACCTGGCAAAATTGTTTGGAATTTTGGCATACAGTGCAGGTGGAATTAGTTCCGTAAAAGTATGTACAATATGCCTGTGCCTAAATACAAAGTATTATCCGAATGCAATCGTTGAATATAGTGTTTAAAAAAGTAACGAAATTATAAAATGGATGAATGTTATAATTGGTTCTATTCTGGTTTAACCAGTTTTTAAGTAAAATTATGTTAAATTGTATATTTATTCTACTATTTCGGAAAAAATGAAAATTATGATTTACTTATAACAGGATAGTATCAGTTTGAATGTTGTGCTAAAAACGGCCCCTAATTGTAATGTGATATACATACTACTCATATAACTTGTGTTCCAAAAAATAACTTTATTTATATTGATGGTAAGTTTATGTTTGGAAAAGTAAATAAAAGATTTATTTTAATCTATATACGATCAATAACTGGTCATATTTGAAAATTTTGAATTTTTTGTGCTTATTTTCTGTTTATTTAATCAGTGAGAAGTGTTTAGTTTATAAATCTATAATTTAGACACAGAATGGAAAATCTAATAAAGCATATCAAAATATCAGAAAGCTCAAAAAATTATTTAAAATAAAATTCACTGTGAGTATATTAAGTCTATATTCGCGCGCATTCATCAATTTTATAGCATAGATTTTTTTTTTTTTTTTTTTTGATTATTCAGAATTAATTGTTTTGTTTTTATCTTCACTTTTAACTGATCAACTCCATTTATAAATATGTTAAATATCTGTTTAAAATTAGTGTAAATTAATATTTCAATAAGTACTTTTATGAATTATTTTGAACTAACAATGATTTGCTGAAATTGAATAATTCCAGATATACTCTTGTGACACAAACATAAAAACATTTGAGTTTTTAATAGAACCCTCTATACATAAATTATTTATGTTTAATGTACAATAGATTAATCTATTTAGGTTATGAAAAAACACAAAAAATTGTGAATGCATATTCATTTGCTATATATTTACTTCTGGAAAATATTTATTGATTACAAAAACATTTTTTTCTCGTAATAAATGTGTTCGTATAAACTAATAATCATGTTTGTAGCGAATAATATTATATTAAATAATAACTTTTTAAATGTTTAAATGCATTAATGTGAATAATTTTTTTAAATGTCTACAATGGCGAAATAGCTGCAAATGAAATAAATGTATTGATAAATTAATATTAAATATGGACTTTGAAAATAACTTTTTTGTAATTTTTAATAATTAAAGTGATTGCTTTCTTAAAGGATTCGTAAATTTGCTATTTAATTTCGACAGGAAATTTTGCGTCATTGTTTTGATTATGTATGCCGAAACAAAAAGTAATTCACTCTTTTCTAATGTGTTTTTTTTTCTTCTTCTTTTTTTTTAAGGAGGAGTTTCATGTCACAAAAACGTTATATTGATTGTTCTACATAAACAAAAAGCCACATTGTGTGTTCTCTCAATCATCAAATATAAAAGAGTCATTTGTTGGTCTTTTGGCTGTTTCTTGGCGTCATTCGTTTTTTACGGTAACCCTGATCGTAGGTAAACCAGTTCCACATGAGCGAAACAAACCACCACAACTAAGAAAATCGCATGTGTTCCTTCGCTGCACGTCAAAATTCGTAGACCTTTTCCTCCTTACGGAATTGCGGCCCCTCGTTTTCTCAATTTGACCTCTTATCGCTGTGACGGAAACAAGGTAAGCTTGACGATAACGGAACAGTTCCGTGATGTGTATTTTTTTTTTTTTATCTCGCTGTATAAGTGAGAGTGTGATATTTTTATGCATGTATATTATTATATACCAATTAATTACGAGACAAATTTAAATTTGATTTTAAAATAAGGATAAGTTTTCTATCAAATATAAAGATTACCAGTTTATACTAAGAGAAGAGGAATTGAACTGCAGTAATTAAAATAGGAATTTTACTGGCAATTTACATGCATCACATTTTAAAATACAATTCTATGAACATAATTCCTGCTTTCATGTTTTTAAAATTTACTTGCATTATATAAATTTATTGCTTCCTTTTATAAAAATTATGCTGGTATTTGTTATTTTTTAAATAATGATGTAAAATTAAAAGATGCCAATCCAAAAACCAAAGGAAAAAATAACATTTCGAGCATCGTTATTTATAATATATATTGCTTTAATGTATGTATACAAATATCACCAAACATTTAAAAAAAAAAAAAAAAAAAAAAAAAAAAAACCCTATAAATCTGAGAAATTATTTTGAAGAATTGTTTTTATTCATAGGGACTTCAATTCAACTATCCCTATTTTATTTTTTATAAATATTAACCTATTATGTGTAATATTTCTAAAAAGTAAATTTATTAATTAAAAAAGATGTATTCAATGTTTTTTTTTGTTATTTTGAGAATAAAAATACTGATTTACTTCTGTGCAAAAATTCTGCATCGGTATGTGCAAATGCGCACAGAAATTATTAAATTTTTCTGCATTTTGGAATAAAAAAGTTGACATTTAAAACAATTTTATAAAAGTAAAAACAAAATTTACTTTTGTTTCAATTGTATTTTCATTTTAATAATATTCTGAAATACTTGGGATAACCGTAATTCTGATTAACGTCTGTATTCCAGCATAGGGCCATCACAGAAATTTAGTTTTGGGATCTAATATATCATTATTTTAAGAAGTTCATATTTTTTTTTATTATTATTACTATTTTAAGATGGATGCTTTAATGAAATATTGACATTTGTACAAATCAAAAATTAAATGAGAGTTTTAAGAAAAAAAAACATATTTTCCTAAAACTCTCATTTAATTATTTGTGATTAGCTATTTATCAAAATAAACAAACGTTGTAATATCAGAAATAAATTATATATATAT